>DWFV01001516.1:0-11097 GCA_018246775.1 Parelbella machaon machaon | reverse complement strand
TAGGTGGTGAGCCTATTGCCATACACCGGGCACGATTCCAGACTCCGAGTCACTACTAGAAATTCTAAATCAGAAAACTCCAATAGCACCTGACCCGGGATTTGAACCCAGGACCTCTCGATCGGCAGTCGCGCTAGCAACCACTCGACCAACGAGGCAGTCATATAGTTGATAGTTAATATTATTATAAAATAATACATAGGTATATAAAAATAGAATACGTACTTATCGAATATGAATATTAAAATAAAATTTTTGATCGTCAGTGCATAGGTAGTTACCTATATGGAATGTTGATATTAGTAGATACATAAATACCGGAGAGATAAAACATTGTTGTATGTATGAGATAATATAATATTGTTAGAAATGTAGATTAGTAAGATTTGTTAGAAACGCTTTGTAGATTGTTGTTACAAGAGCATTATTAATAAACAAATAGCGGGGAAATTAAAGATTGTTATATATGTATAGTTAGAAATATGTAGATAAGGCGCTTGAGTGGAGCGAATGGAGCGAGCGCGGCGAGCGCGGAGAGCGCCACGTTGACCGTGCCGCGGTGCGGGTCAGTTGCGGTCGCGTTGAGGAAGGTTGAATCGGGCGCACGCGCCGGCTGGCCTCGCACCGCGGTTTCGAACGTTCAACGACCGTGCAGCGCGTGTCGCCGCCTCGCCCCGCGCGCCGCGCCCTGCACCCTCGCCTCGTCTTCCTGCACCCTCCCGACCAATACTTTATATCACTTTCCTCGCTGTTAGGGCTTTCCACAGTTTCAAGCTTTGATGAACATTTAGAACTCGGTACACAATTATTGCTTTCATAACCTGCCTCAATTAAAAAAACTATGCCTATTACGTTTTTTATTGTCACGCTATAAGTGCGTATGGAAATTCAAAAACCTTGCACTGATATCGTTATAGAGTTATCGTGCTAAGATTATGTTTGAATTGAATCATTCAGAATCTATGCTCGCGATATTTTAATAAAATGTTAACTACTCATTTGCAAAGTATGCCTTTATTGCATAAATTATAACACATACAATTCTCAAAGTTCTTGTAATATCACCCAAACTTGGGTGGAAAACATAAAGCAGTAATAATAAACGCTTTTGAAGAAATTGCTTTGTAATTTTCGTATTTTTCGGAGTGCAGACACCTTGAAACCGTCAAATCATTCCACGCAACACTCAACGTTGTATGTATGCACATATTTATTACTCGCTTCATTCTGAATTTAAATTTTTATCAGCTCCTATCGCGCCGTGTGGTGTCTTGAGTCGCAAAAACCCAGGTAACATAGCTTTAATATATTTAATGATCTTTGAGAAGTTTAATCATTATGCAAATGAGGAAGTGGCTTAAGATTTTCTCTAAACAGCCAGCAATATGATAACTGTTTTTCTTTCATAGCAAAATAATAAATTTACTAAACATTAATTATGTTTCAGTAAATAATACTTCTAGGAATAGCAATAAGCTCACTCTCTTTATCACAAACGAATAATATGTTAAGTGATGAGTGAGAGTTCTACACTCCACCGCTTACTCTTGAGGAGAGTTCTTGAGGAGAGACGCTGTATTGTACAGGCATGAAGCTACCATTCGTCTAGCACATATTTGTTCAAAATTGGAACCCAGTTGGCAAATCACTCGACAATGAGTACTGAATCATAACTAACGTTCCGATTTAGTTTTAGACACACGTATGTGTGGACACAACACAAAGAAGAGTGACCGAGGCGTCCTCATTATTGTATTAAATGTACTGTATAACAATTTTAGAGGCAGAGAACTAAAGAAATTTATTCGATAATTTTATTGTACGTATTTATTGTATTAAATTTACTGTATAACAGTTTTAGATGCACAGAACGACAGATTTATTGAATAATTGTACGCCATGTTAATTTAAAATTACAATTGGCTAACCCCTCGATTCCACGTGGGGCGTATAAAGTAACTGGTGTCACGTGGCAGTGTGCTATACTCCTCTGCCTACCTTTATGTGGAAATATAGGTGTGATATTAATTTTTTATGTGAAATTCCCAGTAATAGCACGAAGTCTGGACTTATGACCGATATGGCAATAAGCTCACTGTCTCCTTACACCTATTACATTAGTCGTATAACGTAACTGGTGAAACATTGGAGTCATACATTGTTCTGTCCAGCCCTTCGAGGAAAAGCATGCATTATGTTATGATATCGTACCAAGTTAATGAAAGAGAAATATTAGGACAAAATAAACATTTTTAAACGAAACTGTAATTCTATAAGGATGTTTATAACAGTGAATATTTTAATTATTCATATCATTCAATATCAAAAATAAAAGAAATAGGATCGTCATATTAGAATATTGTCGTGGAAGCAGGAGAAAAAAAAACATTGTAACTTTTTAATTTACTTCACAGAAAATCTTGGAACTCATTATGACCGTATATGTATTTGTGACGTCATAAAAATTAAACTGAAGGAAAACATCGCAAGGCGCCCTACACACCTCAAAGTTCGCCACACTGGTGTTCGAAACGTGTGGAGTCTGCCAACACGCACTTGGCCAACAAGCAGACTGTGGCCTTAACCTTTCTCAGTCTGAGATTAGACCCGTGTCCAACGGAACAATGGAAGGTTTGACGGCGTTCGTTGAAAGGTATGATCCATTAAGAACGTGTACAGATTATTATTTATAGAACTAATGCTTGTTTACACTAAGATACTTTACTGTATAAATATATGAAGCTATATGTATTTCTATTGTATAACTTGTTTTTCTTGTAATAATTTAACAGATAAATTCCATCAGAATAATTAGACAATGTTATGTACTATACAGTACCTAATGCCAGTAAAGACCGACTGCAGATCGAGAGTTCCTAGATTCAACTACCGGGTCGGGTACAATTTGGTTTTTCTAACTTACAATTAGATTTTTAGTAGAAATTTCTAGACTGGCTCGTGGCTCAGACTTTGGACCTGTGCTCGGTGTATGGCAATAGCCTTATCAGGTGATAAGGAATAGGTATTCCATGGTGGGACATAAACTGATGAAACACGGAAATGTACTGCACTCCACTGCCTATCCTTTCGGGGATTACAGGCGTGATGTTATGTATGTCAACAAGTATTTAATTTAAAAAGCGCTTATTAAAGGAAGCCTATATCCAGCGGGGGTCGGAATGAAACGGAGTGATTAAATTATCACGTAATGGTCCATAATGATTTATATTAATGTCATTAAAAATGAATTTATGTTAGACGTTTTTATTAACCATTATTGTAATGTCATTTCAAATTTATTATTTGACGAATACATTAAACATCTCTTAATATATGTTTTATCATACATATATTATAATATGTATGTATGTATACTTTTCGTCTTAATTCTAATCATTGTTATGATTTATACACTTACATAAATATTTAAGTCATAAAAGGAGCTTAGTTTAAATTTTTTAACTAAGTACGTACTAATATAAAATATAGGTACTTTTCGTCCAATTTTTTTTTTTTCTATTTTTTTTTTTCGTCTTTTTTGGCCTATGTCCAGCAGTGGACTGAGATAGGCTGATGATGATGATGATGATGTCCAATTTTAAAAGCCATAAGCTATATAATTAAAGGAACATAAAAGGGGTTAATTTTTAAAACATGATCTTCATTGAGTGTATGCATATACCTTATAATGAATAAAAGAATTTGAATTTGACTTTGAATTTGAAACTTGTGCAATTAAAATAATACACTTATGTTAAAGTTTCTAAACTTTTTCACGTCTATTTAAATGCGTTATAAATTGCTCTTTCGGTCTTAGTCTTAATCGCTTACGTAATATCCTCAGACCGAGGTGACTTGATACCTACACCAATGTGATGAAGTATATCGATATCTTACTCAGCAGCGAGGGGATGATAATAAATCAAAATTAACGGAGACAGAGAGAGAGAGAGATTAACAGTTAATACAACATAATCTGATATTAATGAATGAACCCATATTTCATGCTGAAAGTACTGAAGGATGAAATTCTTTTTCAATGCATTCTTGTACTGGACCTGTAATTTCAACATAGGTACATTGGTAAAACTACCTTAGAGGTGACGATGGTGATGTTTTTGTTATTGTTGATGATGATGATGCTGATTAAGAACATACAATGAGGTAGGTAACAAACGAATTAGCAACGAAATGTCAAAGATTATTTAGGTAAGTAATTCCAAGTTAAACTTAGATACACATAAATCTGCAAAGTATTCGAAATAACACAAAACATGCAATCGCACTATTATCTCAAGTATATTAGGCTGTACTAAAGATACAACAAAATGTGTACAAAGATGTCTATAGATAGCATAGCATATTGTTGTCCTAGACAGACAAAATAGAAACATCCGAGGCAGAGGGCGGGACGAGGCAAGGTGACACACCGCGCACGCGCACTGCTGCCCAGAGTTCACACGCGCGCCGAAACCGCGGTGGGCCTCCACGTGTGCCTCGCCCGCGCCCCGCGCCGCCCCGCCGCGCCTCGCTCTCGCTCGCCGCTACCCTCTCCAACCTTCAATAAAGCCGCGGTCGTCTATCGCGTCGCTTATACACATTATACGACAACATATGCGATGGTGTGCCATTATTATTGCCACAATCAGAATCCGCTTGATAAATATAAGGGAATATTTCCTGCTTATCTATTTATTCATTTAGAATTCTTCGGTATTTGAGTGTTGAACACTATTGTAGAGCTTATGATGTAATAATTTTATGTATTTGAATCATTAATACTGGCACGTCTACACCCGATGTAGTATGATAATGACGGTATAAATAACATTGCGAACATGACATTGTCCATATTATGTCTTTCAATAATAGTAGCAATTAATGCAGTTTATTTCTGCTGTTGCCACGCAATGCGGTTACAATTAGTAAGACGAACATACGAAAAGACATTACGATAAATAATCATGGAACAAACCAACCTACATCAAACGCTTATAAAATGATGTACCCGATGTATATTATACGAAATATAGCGATGGAGTAGTAGATGTGACACGATTCACTCACACAGAGGCGGGCTGTAGCACACAACCGCACGGTTTACACTGTAGAGAGCGGGCTGTGGATGTGTGCGTAGCAGAGAGCGGAGGATATGAAACATGCGCTGGCTTGAAGCTCGCAAATTCCGCATTCGGCCGTGGACGGTCCGCCGAGCGCGCGCTTGCTCGTCGGCCTACGCTCCGTACACAACCTACACCAACACTGACGCCATTGAACCATATTTAAGAAAGTTACAATCGTCATCAGCGAACATGATAGGTAAGAAATCATCAGTTGTCTTATCTTTTCGTTGTATTCTATTCTGTGTACAAGAATTTTTTTTAATCATTTTTCTCGTGCATTTTGATTAATTCTTCAATTGCCGCCCGCGACTCTGAACTATATTTCAGTAACGAGTGTTAAGTGGTGTTTTTTATACTTTGATATCAACATGAACTTAGATCCGAGTTGATGTTCTCTAATTGAATTAATGGGTGTCTGCAATTTTTTTTGTATAGTTCATTTTTTTCATTTCGACCTATTTAGGCAATTTTTTTTGTGGTTCAGAGAGTGAAATACATAAGGTAAACGATAGGGATACAACGAGTGGGGGCAGAGTGAGCGGGTGGTGCGGGGTACGATACAGTGCGGCACGGGGTCGGTGTCCCAAACACGTGGAGGCCCACCGCGGCTTTATCTCGCCGAAACCGCGGTACAGGCCTCCACGTGCCGCCGTAGGACATTCACTTTGCCACGTTCTGCTCCCCCCTTTCGAGCCGCACCCCTTTATGGCCTTTGTATATGCATCCTGATATTCCTGACCGAGCCGTGCACATGCCGTCCACAACAGACACTGCACTGTGGGCGACTCGCGCGGAATTACGTGTGCTACTAAATTGATTAAAACAAATAAACATTTTATAGGATATCGACATGGATCTTTTGTCTATTAATTTTAAAATCGAACCCCACGCTTCCGCAGGTGAGGAGGAACGAGTACATCAATGTGGGGAATGCGGGCTGACGCTTTCCACGCGAAGCGCGCTCACCGCCCACACACGTTCCCATCGAGTGGCCGCGGATGCCCACCGCTGCGACGTCTGCCACAAGACATTCGCAGTGCCGGCGCGGCTGGTCCGTCACTACCGGACCCACACTGGCGAGCGGCCCTTCGAATGTGAATATTGCCACAAAATGTTCAGTGTGAAAGAGAATTTGCAAGTGCATAGACGTATCCACACCAAGGAGCGACCATACCGCTGCAGCGTTTGCGGCGCTGCCTTCGAGCACTCCGGCAAGTTGCACCGCCATGCGCGCATCCACACCGGCGAGCGGCCCCACGCCTGCCCACACTGCCAAAAGACCTTTATACAGTCTGGCCAGCTCGTCATCCATCTGCGGACGCACACCGGCGAAAAGCCCTACCGGTGTCCAGCACCCGGCTGCGGAAAGGGGTTCACGTGTTCGAAACAGTTGAAGGTGCATTCCCGCACGCATACTGGAGAACGTCCCTATACATGTGATATCTGCCTGCGAGACTTCGGCTACAACCACGTGCTGAAGCTGCACCGCTTCCAGCATTACGGCGAGCGGTGCTATCGCTGCACCGTGTGCGACGGAACATTCAATACAAAGAAACAAATGGAAGCTCATATTTACAAGGAGCACGGCGCGGAGACGCCTCGCGCCGCGCCCTCGCAGTACACGGTTCCCGTGGTGGTGAACGGAGGCGCGATGTGCGACATGGTGGAAGCGGCCCTACAACAGTTGCCGCCCACTCCGCCGAACTCTCCCCCATCGCCTTGTCCCACAGCGACGTCAATGCCAACGCAACCTACTTCTGTAGCGACCGCCTCCCCCGCCCTTACCCCTGCACCCTCCCCGCCTACATCCAATTTACAGTTTACACTTGCACCTTCTTCACTTCCTCCGCGAAAGAGAAAGCTCATACCCCAAATCGATCCCTTCGACGTGCCCACGGTACGTCACACTTCCGTAATACAGTTTGCGCCCCCGGCGGCCGAGTCTATGTAGCATCTTTTACAACCGGTAGAATTAATTTAGATGTTCAATTTACATGTATGTATAAATGCTTTGTTCTTATCTAATCGATAGCCGAGGGAAAATCGTGTGAGATGTAGCGCTAGTTTAGAATATATCGAGTGATTGATTGTTCGTTATATTTAGTGGAGTACAGTATCTGAATTTTCTTTTTACATTAAAGCTATTTTTATTGATTAATGATATAATCTTGAAAAGACTAATTAGCTGTTTAAACACATTGCATTGTGCCGTCAATATCGGTAGAATAAGTTTTGTATTTATCTACTACGTGTTACTAGGGTTAATACTATTATTTTAAGTAAAATTATAAAAAACATGAAGTTTGTTTAATTTATCCCCCATCCGTCATTGTTTGAGCCCTTTTTGCATATTATCAATTTGTAAATTTTGCAAATGTATAGAAATATAAAATAACTACGAAAAAATGTTTTCAAAACAACATAAAAATCAATTTTTGATTTGAAGAACAGTGATAAGTAAACTGAGCGTCTTTAATGTACAGAATGTGTATGTATATGTATAAGGTACCTACATTGTCAGTGATATTTATTTAATGCAGACAAGTATTTTTCTCTGTTTTAAAAACTGAAAGTTAACCAGTATAGCGCATTGTATCAACACAACTGTAATAAGGAACATTACATCATTAAATTTTAAAACATGAAAATTCCTTTCGTCTATATTTTACTATGTATTGTCTTAAGAAATAAAAAGTAATTTGAAAACAAATACTCGACATATTACATGTTTTAAATTTAAAACATTGCAAAAATATTTTTTTTTGTTTACCTACACATTTCAGATTTAAGTGTGGTCTAAGACTACAAATGCATTTTTTATTGTGTTCTTCGATAACATGGAATTCAACATGTTGATACATCATTGATATTTACATAAACATATATAAAACAAACTATTCTACATATCCTGTCATTATCTAAAATTAATAATAATCGACAATTAATAGGAGATTTTCATTACGTCATGTTGTACGTAAATATGGAATTAATTAGACAGTGTAAAAATATAAAAATGATGGATACCTTGCAAGTTACGCGTTCTACAAGATTTTTTACTAAAGTAAATGAAAACCGATTCTATTTTCGTGTTTATTCATTGTCGCGCTCGCCCATTCAAGCTCGTTTAGGCCCCCCAGCGCTTACCCTTCTATCCGCAGTAGTGTAAGAATGTCAGCCACAGAGAAAAGCTTAGCGCGTAAAGAATCATTCGCGCCATTTATTTAAAATGACTTCCGGGGAGTAGTTTTGATAATGTAAAGCCTTATAAATAATTTAAAACAAAAATTTCTATTAATATTGAAGATGTTTGTTTTTTTAATGTACCTTTTACCGTTTTGAATAAAACCTCAATGATTAATCGCCGTTTTACTACTCAATGTTACCCTCATTTTACTCTCAATGTTACCGGAACCATCACGTTGTTTTTGTAAGCTATATTACGATATATAGCGAGTACAATGCATGTCAAAAACGATAGGAAAATATTGAAGATGATTTATTTTCATTTTATTATATCTAATGGTGTACGACAACTACAGGATACAATATAATTACCGGAAGTTAAACACTTCAGCATCTGGTAATGTTCCTAATAACTAAGTCTTGGATTGCTGTCTCTGAAACATCATTAATTTTAGATTTGAAACTAAAAATTTGACCCTACATGCATTCAATTACATAAATTAAAAATGTTCAAACATAATGTCTATTTTTATCGTTACACCTGTAATACTCGAAGGGGTACGTAGAGGAGTGTTAGCAGTAGTAGTCGCAAGTTTCGCCAGTTTCATTTTAGGTTCCATGGAATAGGTGTTGAGTCTACACTACAGCACTATTGAAAATTTATATAAGATAATTTAAGTCAGAAAACCCAATAGTACCTGGCCCGGGATTTGAACCCAGGATCTTTCAAGCAGCAGTCGCGCTTGCAACCACTCGACCAACGAGGCAGTCAATTGTTATTATATTATTATCCCTTTGCCCTCGGCAGATTTTTTGACTGGGAATACTAGCCACTTGTGGCAAATTTACCTTTTCGGAGTCATTGTTCCCTAGCGATTGAAGGTAAATATATTTATATTTGAAAGCAAAAAAATATGTTGATGAAAATCTGTAATGTTTAATATCACTTAAACTACATAGAAACGAAAAGATTTAGCTTTTGTAAATTGGCAATGTGTGATATTTTTTAAAACAATCGCCGATATGAAGCCCTGGCTTTCGAATACAGGTATCACAGTATGTGCGTGTTTCTCGTCTTTTGCCGAGGGTTTTCCTGTCGGAACATACTGCACAATCTTTTTTGGTCCCAGACCGTATTATATGAAGTTTATTGTCTATAAAAGACGTAGACGGCTGCGCTTCAGATGGTGTTCTGTGCCGGAAAGTTCCCACCACCTCGTCAATTAAACACTTCCCGAAATTCAAACGGTTTAGCGGTTTATCCTTATTGCTTTCTTGTACCGTTTTGTACATTATATATGAGTTGATCACGCACATCTCCATACCCCAAAAGACCAATTTTCGCCACCATTTTAACGATTTTCGCAAAAAACAGTATGATGAAGCATATTGGTCAGCGCAATCCACGGCTCTTATTCTTGGTATAATTCATGGCTACAACTGGCTTTGATACATTTATTGTACCACCACCGCGTTTTATTGTGATGTGATGGAGAATTGCTGTATCGCTGGTGCTCAGGAAAGTCACTATCCGTTTGCTCTTCCATGCGAGGACTAACATATTATTCTTCTTATATACTACTGTAGAATTTGTTAAAAATCTAGGCTTTTTAATTTGAGGTGGCAAGTATTTCCGGTTTGGCATGATTGTTCCTGTCAAATGGATCTTCAGCTTGAAAAGTTCATTCGCAAGCGGGATACTTGTAAAAAATCTGTCTGTATACAGATGGTAGCCATAATTTTACTACCGATTCATCGATACAACCATCCTTGCCAGGTACAAAATGTTTAGCAAATTTTGTGTTAAGGTATTGGAGAAAGTCGTCCGCTTTCCTAGTGCGAGTTTTCAGCGATGTATCAGACGATGCATCAGTTCGTAGGTGTAACATCAAAAAAAATTGTCTGAATCTATCTCTTTGGAACATTTGAGAATAAAAAGGAATTTTACTGTTGCTTCTAATTGACTAATAGTCCGCTATATTTGAAAGTGGCATTGTTCCCATGTTAAGAATTACGCCGATGAAAGCCATAAATTCTTTACGGGTAACATCGACCCACGAATGCCAAATTGAATTTGTGGTCAAGTGTTTTTTATTGATCTTCTTTCTTGCGTATTTATTGGTTTCCTTTATTATTTGGTCCATCAATTTGTCCGTTAAATATAACTTCAAGAAGTCCAGTGGCTTTATCACGTACCCAGATATTTGTGGTCCTTCTGTTCGGGGAGAAGTTTTGAATGAAAAACTAAAAAGCAAAGCGTCTTTTTCCGTGACGTCTTCCCATTCTTCACTGTTTGAGTTTTCCGTTTCTTCCGAATTTTCTTCATCATCTTTACTCTCCTCACTTTCACTAATAATTCTTGCTACAAGCCGCCTTTTAGGAGGAACTATATAATTACTGGCGTCACTTTCAATATCTCGTGAAGAGTCATACATACATAAATTGTTCACACTGTTATACTCTTCAACTTCCAAACCATCATCACTACTCTTATTATATTGAAAATCAGCCATTATAGAAAGGGTGATGATTTTACAGTTAGCACTTTGTAAAGAATGGGCCTTGATTACACTTGCACTTGGTTCTCCAAGGAGTGCTCGGAAATTTTCTTACTAAATTTTAAAATTAAATTTATATTTTATTATATTTTTATTTAATAATAAAATTATTTTTACTTGCTCGACTGCCTCGTTGGTCGAGTGGTTGCAAGTGCGACTGCCGATCGAGAGGTCCTGGGTTCAAATCACGGGTCGGGTACTAGTGGATTTTTCTAATTTAGAATTTCTAGTAG
>DWFV01001515.1:0-10000 GCA_018246775.1 Parelbella machaon machaon | reverse complement strand
GCTATTTGAATATTTAATATCAGTGGCATACAGGCTTTCGGCCAGTCAATATTAAATAATAACAGCTTGTAATGCCTATATCCAATATAGAAATTCTATTTAACTTCGGTGTTAAAAACATTGCTACCTCTGACAATTAACTTGGACTGCGTTATATTTCCGTATAATTACCCACACAATTTCATATGCAAATTATCTAGTTTTCAAAGTTTAAATCATGTTTTATATCGTAACGGTACTAAGTTGATGTAACGCACTCCTCGGAGAGTTTGTCCGGAAACGTCACAAAATGTGTCGATAATTATTTTATTATATAAAAAAAATACCTATAATTACATTTAGGGTACTTGACATTATGTAGTGTAACAGGTGTCAATGCTGAGATAACGCTTATCAATAATTCTAATTTGTTTATTGCCATTACATTGCAAACACCCCGAAGTCATTAAAGTGATTACGAAACATTGTAATCGATTCGATATGGTTAAATATACATAGCTGTACAGTCGCGTTGACCGCGGCTCTCATGAAATACACCGCGAGTTAGTTCCGCGCCAAAATGTCGACGCGTAATTGAATTTCTGATTGCGCGATGCACCCGAGTGTACCCAGCGTAACAGGTGTCAATAGTGACGCAGATAGGTACAGGTGAGCGCAACGTCGTCAAATATGTATACAGTTACGTTACGAGTCCCGTGAACGCTGTTGAATATGATCGTTGTTAGCAATTTGGTGGATGGTAACATAAAACTTATTGAGAGTGAGTGAGACTCGTGGATGGTTACGATCTCGTATATTAGCTTGTACAATATTTACTAAACGTACCTTTATGAAATTCTTCATGTAAATTGAATGGAGTTGAGATATTTAGTGTTAGAAAACGTGGTATTATTTGAAACTTAATAGAAATATATCTTGTAGACTACACTACACTACACTAACACGAGCCTTTACTATTTGTTCTAATATATGGTTTTTATGGCAATATTAGTCGATTAATAACGCTAAAGAGTGTCTATAAATCTCTGCTCTGAGCAAATGTTTGACCACGGACTATTGTGTTCGACATTAACACCATAAACGTAAGCAATCAATATTTTATTTCGTTTAATGTACATATTTGTTCCACATATTATACGAGTACATACTCGTATATTTTAGTTGCTTTTTTTACCTTCTTTATAAATGTTAGGTACAAATCTTATACATTCAATGTTCTTAAAATGAGATACAAAGGTATTTGTTCACGTATTAATATATTAACATTTATAAATATCTCCGTACAATGTTCAAGCAAAATCACAACATTAAACTTTGAACTGCGTCGAATTGTCAGTGAAACTTGAAATGGAGAAAAAGTTACGAGCGAATGAGAAAAAAATAAAGGAAATAAGAGTAACTAAAGCTCAGTTCCAATCAGAATCTTTCACTCGATTGACTCTTTTGAACGAAGCGTCGAAGTTTAAATTATTCCTTCGGCGGATCCTATCTAAGCGTTTCTCAAGGAACGATCTCGATGGCTAGCAATTGATGATATTTGCATGTACCTTGGGACCAACTGCACTTTTAAAGTGGTGCATGTATCTGTCCAATATTCCACGGTGAAAAGACCATCGGTTTCTGCTGTTGAGCAGCAGCCTTTTTCTGTTATCTTTTGTTTTGTAGCTAAGTAGTTATATATACATATTGAGATATCACGTATCCTCATTTCTAAGTATAAATAATACCTTTGTGTAATAATAAATAATAGTCACAGTTAATAGTCTTTATCATTCTATAATTTTACAATATTAAACTTTATCGCTTTACAATTGCACGATAATAGTCTTTATGGGTCTCCAATTTTACAATAATAGCCCTAACTAGTAATTAACGCCCTAATTCATAATATGTATACATTAGCTTAGACAAAATTCACGGAGATTTACTAGAAGTTGTCTCGCCGTCTCGCAGTCTCGCCGTGATGCTGAAAAGAAACCCTCTCACCATACAAATACGTCGTGCAAACGAGCATTTATTGTTTAAACACATTTTTACTACACACCATATGTAATCCTCGAGTGAAGTATCATACCAACATTGTGGTTGATTTTGTGGAGTGTCTATATATAAATTGCGTATTAGGGATGAGAGGGTTACGCCCCATTTATTAATTAAAATTAACGCAGCCTCTTCTACGTTGTCTAAAAGTGTTAGTATTAACAATGTTGATACTAACCTTCATTAACCGCCCCTTCAGAATAAATCGCACATAAAGCCTTCCATAACCATTTTAGAACTCCCTTATCGTCATATGAATCACCCAGTTTAATATGTTCAGCTAGTTTAGCTTGTTTTTTAACATTAATCCCGTTTAAACTACTGTCTCCGCGCTAGACGTTCTTAAACTCATTGAGGGCCGACTAACTTTCGACTTGGACGCAATGAAAATAATAAATACCTAGGGTTGTCGCATTTAGCTGGCAATAAAAATTGCATGTGCAAAAATTTGTCGGGAAAAAAACAACTTCACAATATTGAACTAGTATTCCTAGCATATATTACAATATCGTACGTATCAGTGTATTTAAGGTAAGTTTGAGAAATCTGTTACATTTCCATAGCAACAGGACTACATATGAGTATTGGGTACATTCTATATCTTTCAGGATTGTGAAACAAAATATAGGTCCGACTTAAAAGCGGAAGCAAATGTGATGTAAATCGTATAGCGCTCAAATACTTCACAGAGAAGTGCATTTTTATTAAAATATTATATTTATTTTTACTGGTACATTACAAAAAATGCTAGTATTTCATATTTTGCTCACAAAAATATGTTTTTTTGACGCATAAGTATGAAAGTAAAGTAACTTTATTGTTTCTATATGTACATAAAAAGTTTTTTTTTCAACTTATATGTATATTGAAAATCTTAATATTAATAAATTATTTGCATTGCAAAATTATAATGTTCTAAAACCACCGGAAGTACCTAACAAAAACATCTTGCCAAAAGCAATCTCTTAAGCTGTCTTCCCACAAAGCAGATATATCTGCTTTAAATTTATGAACTTCATGAGTATATTACACTAGCTATCGCCTATGGATTCGCTCGCTCAGAACCTTAATGAGGAATTATAAAAAAAGGTATCATCAGTTGGGTATAACGTGCTCTTTAAGATAACTTATTTATATCCTTGATCTATTATTTTACACTCTGTTACTCCATAAGCATATTATACGGATAAAGATTAATAACGCCCTTATTGTTACATATTCGATTTTCTTGTGCCGTATTGGCCATTGATACAAGACAAATTCACACTCAGGCTTAAAACGGATATTAATCTATCACCCAGCATATCGAACCCTAGATCCCTTTGAAGGATAAAGTGACATCGGGACAAGTAAATGTAAACTGTTAATAATAATTAAGTTTTAATAGTACTGTATTTTTAAGGAATCTCATCAATTTATAAATTGTTGGAGCATGTAAACTTATTCTAATAATCCTGGCAGATTCGTTTTATTTTTGGTTTTCTTAAAAAAAAAAAATTTTTCTTAAATAATTTAAAAAAGAAGACCCAAAAACGCTATAAAAGTCAGTTACTGTTAACGACACGCTTGTGAGTACGTGTTATACTAGACTAATTAGGGTCCAAAAAATTCCAATCGAAAAGCTATGAACTTTTAAAAATCCTCTAAACGTACAGACATATTCGGTTAAAATTTTAATATGACAATGTCTCCCTAATCCATTATATAATATTCACCGCATAATCTCCTGCAGGATTAACGGTTATTACAATATCAACGTGACTATTAATTAATGGATTAACTACATGAACCGATCGGAGTGTCATTAAATTGATAGCGTTCCGGTCGCATAGATTAATCTTTTTTGAATCACTACGGTGTCGGTTGTTAAATAGACCAGAACATTCGCGAATTTACGAAATGTTATCCTTCAAAACTTATATGATGTTTATTTTATGTGGCGGTAGTTACAATTTTTCAGTGTCCGACACTAGATGGCGCTTAATACAAAAACCTTAGAACTCGAGTGCATCATAGTCGCTTTCTGAATATATTCATCTGTATCTGTGTGAGCTGTTCCCTTCATTTTTGTATAGGGATTGACTACAGTTCAGGCAATCACATAGTTGTGGTAATCACAAACTGTTCAGAAAAGATATTAAATTTTGAATTCACTTTTTGAAATTTGTTTTTTGATAAAAGAGTCCGGCATTATTCATCCTATACACGTAAAATGTACGTTTATTTGTTACTTTTATAATAAATTAGTTATATAACGGTTATATCTTTACCAACCGCAATTTAAATTCATGCACGATATAATTCGAAAATATTTCCGCAAAAAAGTTTTTGCTTACTTAACGACATTATTTTACGTAAACGTTAAGAGCCGCCATCGCTTTTAACTCGTGACAAAAATCTGGTGCGCTGTCACTATTTACAACAAATTATCACGTTAACAACGAGTTAATGAAAAACCACAATATCTACAATAAAGCACACGTGCCGAGTGGCAACCCTGCCGACCGACCATTACATAAATAATGCCGCCATGTTTATTGCCGCCATTTTGAAGACAAATGGACAGTTATTACGGCGCACTCAGTTTTACATTCGCTTCTCGCGTTGAAAATTAAAATATTGTGTATTACTTATTTTGTATGTACACAGTTTTAGTGCGCGAGAGTCGATCCCGGAGGCTGTTACGGATGCTGCGCACAGTTTATACCCATCAGTTTTTCCACCCTTTTTCAATTGAGGGTGGTTTATGAGTTTTTGCTCGCCTCGTTATTTTACATTCCGTAGTAATGAATGGACTTCCCGTACTAAATTCTCACGCACCACTAAACAGTGCGCAAGTGTGCTTGATATTTTTCAGTACATGAAAATAGTCTTTATAGCTCCTGCGTATGGACTGAGGTCGGATAAATAATATCATGTAACGCAGAACGGACTATGAACGCATTGCTTTCATATAAATTGTTATGTAAAACGCTCTTTATTAAATGGGGATATTACTGACTCCTAATTGCTAATATTGCTTACGAAACATCATACGTTGACTATTCTATTATAATGGTCCAGTTGCTGCGTTGGCGCTAAGGGGAATAGCAAATGAGAGTCGACGAAGCAGTAAAGGTCTTTCTTAATGGACATTCATTGGTAATGTTTGTTCTTATTTTGAATCCATACGCTTCTAGGTTAGAATTTGCACATTAATCGAACACGGGGTCATAAAAATATATTTCTAAAATATGACTCTCTATGATGATGATGATGATGATGATTATATGACTCTCTTGCATTTATTATTAACAATTTAAAGAATGTTTTAGTATATTATTACCATTTATCAAAGAAACGGTATCGCATTGTTCTGTGAGTGGGGAAACGGTGAAATCTCTTCATCCAAAACATTACACGACGAATTATGCTCAATTAACAAAAAAAATGCTTAATTAAGTGCTGCCGATTCCTTTAATATTCCCTACACTCTCAGACGTTGTTACCTTTTACTGATATATCAAGGTCACCTAAATAAAATCCACAGTGGAGCTTCAAAATAAGATATAGATGAAGTGTTACATTGTGACCGTATTCTCGCACATTAATAGTTTTAATGGACCCCAAAAATGCACGTTCTGCATACAGTTGGCACGAAGGCGTATCGACTGCAAATGCTATGTGCAACTGAGCGGCAAAGATATAGAGTTAGAGATATCCGACGGTCGATGCGCATTATCGACCATTCTCAGATGACTCACGGCTCCACACAATTTGAACTTAAGATATCCTGAATCTGTAAGCGGTATAATTTACTGATGATGTGTATTGACCTTAATTCTATTAAATCAACGCAAAATTACCTTCTAAATGAAATAAAAGGAGTGGACAATTTGCCTTTAATGTAAATTGGAGTCTTCGTTAGGAGTTTTGTTCATTTAAATATGCATAGAATTAAAATGTATTGGAAGAAGAATAAGGCGGCGTATATTTACAGATAATGAAAGTATAAATTATTGCGATTATAATATTCTTCGTTTATCAGCCAGCATCAAAACTTTGTTGTCTCCACCACACAAGAAAGTTCCTTTTTACTAAAGAAGTTTCCTTTACTTAAGATGTCCATTAAGGCACATTATGGCATTAACAGAAGACGCATGGTTGTATTTGGCTACAAAAATACAATTTTTTTGTAATATTATACATTGATAACAATATTTTCTCTTTTTTGGGAAATAACTGGAAATAAGATTTACTGGTATCTATAGAGTAAAAGAAAAAAATTGTTGTAAAACGTTAATCGCGCCTGTAATCCCCGAAGAGGTAGGCAGAGAAGTATAGTACACCACATTTTACCAGTCGCTTCACGTCCGACTATGGAATAGGTGGTGAGCCTATTGTCTTCTACTGGGTACAAATCCAGACTCCGAGACTCTACTAGAAATACTCGTAGTTAAAGTTATCTCATTATTTATTTAAACTTACGTAAAATTAAGACCACTTTTTACAACCATAATCTATACATATTTAAAAAAAAAAGCAAGATTTTTTACATGGCTACATTTAATATTTTTCCGGATATTTTTTGCCGTGTTCTTTTTAAAGACCATAATAAAAGTACAGTATGAATTATGTATTTATTTCTTGTTTCTACTTAAGTCTTACTACAGTGTGCTTAAGTCCATATTGATAGTGGTGCAGAGCTGTTCCAACTCAATCACTACTAGTTGTTTACTGCTCTATATTCATTCTTTTTTATATATATCTTTTTAATATTCTTGAACTGCTACATATTTCAGGTTGAGCTATACTGGCGTCTAACAGATCACTCGATGTGGGTTTGGTTCTGGAATGTTCCTTCGCCTTCTATAATCGTGTTTGTGACATGTGTAAGAAAGCCCGAGATCTTAAGGTTTAAGTGACATGGTGAGATCTTGGTGACACCTGCTGGGTAACATCAGAGCTTGCACTGGATCAAAGAAATCATGGAGACGAATGAAAGGAACTCAAAGAAATTTGAGTTTTTAAAGGATGTGTTTGGTTGAGACAACTAATAACCTTCTAGTTATTCAATTGGGAGTACAAAAACAACCAACTGACCAAGGCCATTCTGCATTACAGAACCCCGACATAGTCCTGGTGCATTACTTGAATGTGCCGTACCCGGACGACAACAAGCTGGCGACGGTGGCGCCGAGCCTCGCGTTGTGGGCTGACAAGAAGGAGTGGACGAAAGATGAACTAGTCAGCCAGTTGAAGCCTATGTGTAAGGATATCTATTTATTGCTCTTTCTAAGCAAAGCCTTCACGCTTGTGGAAAACTCTTCAACAAACGATATTTCTTTTAATACGTATTTTAATTTTCTCACTCAATGTAGGAGAGTAATTTTTTTTTAACCTTTATAGAGAAATATTTTTATCCTTCCAGTACGTCCTAGTTATTGGTGAACTGAATGTTTATTCCGCGAAAGTGTATGCTTGATTGCTTGATAGCGACAAAAATAATGATTTTTAGATAGCATTCTCTACTAATTAACAATATTAACTGACATGAAAATAAAAAAAAAAACGTAATGAAAATTATTTTGAACGTTATCTGTAACAAAATAATATAAAGCACCTTAAGAGCAAAAAAAATTAAATACATATCCCAAATATTTTGTTATAACATAATCATGGCATTAGCAGTTGAATGAAGACAGTTTTAATAACTCTGATAGATAGTACGCTAAATCATTAGACTCGGCTCTTACATTTTGATTTAATTGCGGCACGTGCTGCCATTGTGATTCACGACTCTACTAAGTATCGAGGTTGTACACAATTTTTGATGTTTTCAAGTTGCGCAATCGACATGTACAATGAATTTTATTCCGTTGTTATTCTTAGCAAAATTCTCTCTTTATTAAACGTGAAGCCATTAATAGCCCAACATAGTCCTTTTGTAGTGGAAAAAGTAATACCATTAATGTAAAACATGGCAAATTAAAAAGCAACAGGGAAAGTTCGTCCCCTACTGAATATTTATAAGGAGGGGAGATAAAATCATTAGGTTGTGTTAATGATACATCCTCGTAAATGTTGATCGCTATTTCAGCGAATTTGTTTTTGATTTTAACGAGCCCGATTATTGTTGTGGTTATATCATTTATGACGATACTAACATCATCGTTAATGAGATCATTGCTATCTGTGATCGGAATTGGGGTGAATATTTTTGTATGGTGTTTGGTAAAATGTTTTCGCTATAGATAGTACTAGTATGTTAGGCCGCTGATATATTTGCAAGTTATTAAATGCAATCTATAACACACAAATATAGTGAGAAGTAAAAGAATAGGGAATAGTGGCTGGGGGCCAAATAAAGTTAACGGACTCGATTCGGCCAAATTAAGTCGTCTGTAAGTCTCTGAATAAAAAGCATCGTATTAATAACTTTGTTAATTTCTTTTTTTTTCAGTCTTCAGTGAAGATGAACAAGACATGAATGGAGATCTCGAAATATCGGTGTGTATGCGATTGTTTTTGTAAAAATGTAGTTTCTTTAAGAAAAAGTTTTAACGAAAATGAAATGTCAGGGCAAAATGTTTCAGACGGCAGAGACGGTGGAAGCTATCGTTGGTCAATTAATGGAGAAGCAACGTCAAGCGAGGGCTGCGGCGTTAGCCAGGCAACTAGAATGCGGCTGTCCAGACTCAACATGTCAAGATTCTAGAACATGTGCTCACCCTCTTCGGCGTATACAGGCGGTTAAGGCGCCAGCGTCAGATCATCACGTGTCGTCTACTACTGGTCCTTCACCTCGACCCATGGCTCAGCCACCGAGGCAGTATACCCGTGATCATAGGACAACTACGCAGTCGTCACCGCTATTACTCTCGCTCGGACAGATTCAAGGGGGTGGTGGACTATTAATTTTGAATGGAACAAGTAGTAGTGGTCAACAACAATCGTCACTAGTATCTCCGTTATCAGTGACGTCATTTATATGCGAGGAACCAAGAGACAACAGGTATCGGCAACAATACAAGCCAACTTTCGTCTTAAAGAGGGAAATCCCAGACGCTCAGCCGTCTTCTTGTCTTCATAACTCTGAAACGACTTATGAAGTGGAAACACAAATAGAAGAAAAAATTGATGTTGAAACATTTGATAGGAAAATTAAGATGGAGCCAAAAAGTCGAAGTCACATAATTGCCAGTGCACCAGCGACTCCTTCGCGGTATCCAGACTTGGTGGAACGATTAGAGACTAAGGTTTTGACGGAAAACTGTGATGATACGTTAGTTTTGTTAGGTACAGATGGAAATTTAGCTGCTAGTGCATTTTTCGACGAAACTTTGGAATTGTCTCACGAAGATATACAAAAAACTTTATCAGCTAATATGCCTACGTGTGAGTTGGCCAGAAGTGTTGTGCGAACGTCGGACACAGCTAATGTCATGGTATCCGGAATCGACACGATGGACTTCATAGAGAGTTGTGAGGCTGTGGCGTCACCAACTAATGTTGTTGATGACAATGTGTTTGTGAATTTGGACGCTTTTGATATGCTTGGAGATTTCCCCGAACTGGAAGTACTAGATCCCAACACTATATCAAATAACACTATAGTAAGTAACATAACCAACGATTTACTTCATTAATTTAACCTAATCTAGTGTACAAATTGACGAGTATTAACATTTTTTGGACTTTCAGGCATTATGTGGCAAATCTTCACCGGAAGAATGCAATGAAAAAATGCAGACGGATTGTCCTGCGGAAGGAGCTCTTAGCATCACTGATTACTCTCCAGAGTGGGCATACCCAGAAGGTGGAGTGAAAGTCTTGGTGGCCGGTCCTTGGACTGATACTACAGATCAATATACAGTCCTGTTCGACAATTTCCCTGTGCCATCTATACTGGTACAGAATGGCCTTCTACGATGCTATTGTCCAGGTGAGAGATTATACAAGGGTATACAAGTTTATATAC
>DWFV01001514.1:0-11097 GCA_018246775.1 Parelbella machaon machaon | reverse complement strand
TAATTGAATGACGGCATTTATTTAACGGCCTAGGCTGTTAACTAAATTCCTGATTAAGCTATTTGGCTGCGACATATACATCATGTGTTTAACTGGCTTATTTAAACAGTAAAAAGTGAGCATGAGGCAATCCTCTTTGTTGAAACTCAATTGTGTAAACTAGTGCTTCAACTTCCCAAAGATATTTTTTGCATGAGGCCCTCAATTAATACTTTCAATTTGGACTCGAATACACGATAATAATATCGGTCTATAATAAACAGTTTCAACTGAACCAATCTCGTTAACGGCTATTTCAGGGCAACTTGGATCCATGTCAGTGTAATAAATAAAGAGGCGTTTCCAAAATGTTGTATAATTGATATTGCATCTAAATAATTCTGATACACATTTCTTGAAGATCCATTAAGCTAAGATTGAAAGAAAATTATTCTACGGCCAACGTTACAGGCATTGATGATGGATTTTCAATAGTCTGTTAAATTCTTGTTTATGTTTATATGTTAAAGTTGTTTTAACTGCCTATTTGCCCATATATGTTAGTTTTTGCTTTATTTATATTTTCCTAAAACTCTGTAGAAAAATAGTATTTCCACGCAAAAATGACTTTAAACAGCTAGCAGAACTAAATATATCGATAAGATATAATAGATATTTGCCGTAAAGTGCTCAAATCTTTACTATAGTCCTTTCACATTGGCCCCATCGATGTACGCGTGTACAGTGTGTGTACCTACATACGAGTATATACACATGTGTGAAATGCATGGCAGTGTGCGCAACATGTTTTTTGGTGATTTTACGCAATTAACTTATTAAGAAGCTATGTTCATTTATTTTGTTTAACGAGTCGAACAGAGCTCGCAACCGACGAACAGATAATGAAATGCCTTGAAGTTTTGAAGTTGTCAGACTTTCTGTCTAGCGTACGAATGAGGAAACGTCGCCTCTGCAACGGCTACTAGCAAGTACATTTTTATTATAGGTTACAATTTTCATTTTCCTCGATTTCCTCTTTGACACAGGTGGAGTGGGTTTCATTAGAACGTCCAACAGTGATCTATTCTGACCCCAAACATCTTCGCGTGATCAACATTTCCTCGTCACGGGTCCGACGTCTTAATATACACAATATGCATTTTTGTTACCATTACTTGGACAACCTGGACAACAACATGACTGTAAGCAATTATATAGTAACATCTCATTCTAACAATTTCCGCTCACTTCGCTGAGCATAGCATAAAAATAAAAATAGGTATATAGAAAAGGAAACAGCAGTGATAGCCTAGGGGTGCTGGGTTCAAATCTCTTTGGAAAAGTGCGTTTTAAGTTTTAATATCACTTGCTAACGGTGAAGGAAAACATCGTGAGGAAACCTGCACACATTAGAATTTCCAAAAAAAAAAAATTTCTTAGGTGTGTGAAGTCTGCCAACCCGCATTTGGTCAGCGTGGCAGACTATGGCCTTAACCCTCTCAATATAAGAGAAGACCCATATTCCAACAGTGGAATGACAAATGGGTCGATTATTATTATGCACTGAGCACGAAATAGGCCTTAATGATTGTTTAAACATTGGCCGATCTTTGCAGTCATGTGTCCGTGCGAGTTGCTTCGCGAGAATGGTGATGCAGCCTCTACAGGAAGCCTTCAGCTTTTGTTCTCCGCTCGAAATGATAAAAACGTCAAGAATCCCGCCACGACTATTGTTTTGCAACCAGTTTTTTTATTTGTTTGTTTTTTTGTTTGTTTTATTGTTTGTTTATTGCGCCGTGCGGTGGGTTGTAAGCGGGGTCCGTATAGAGTTATAACTTAACATTGTTGTCGTATTCTGCGAATGAACGAATAATGTTGCTTTGTACGTATTTCGGTATGTCGATGTTAATTAACGTCATACCAACATTGATTGTTATGAGCTGCGGCGGTGAATAAAAATACTTATAAACGAAATTGCAGTATTTAAGGTGTCATAGTAATGTGATATAATGACAGTGAAAGATGACATGAATGGTGGTTGCTGTCACTTGGAGCTCAAGTGATCACCACGATCCGGTTTAAAGGATCAACCGTTTAACCGTTAAATGTTTAAACCGGGTAACTCTTAATATAACAGCTAATAAATGAATTATATTAAGCAGAAAGTTTTGAACTGTTTGGTACTTAAGTAACAAAGAGATTAAGTGTTATTTTTATCTTCAACAGTGTTCGTATGAAGTTGTGTTATTAAGATTATTTATTTATTTATTCTTGATTAAAACACCTAAAAAACTAGGTAAGTTTGACAAAAGGCGGACTTAGTGCCATATGGCATTCTCTACCAGTCAACCTTTGGCGATGGTGAAAAATAAATAATTGACGGCAGACCACTATTAATTGTTGAGTCATCTCTTTAAGTAAAATACCTAATTAAATACCTTACTTATCAATAAATTTTAAAAATGTCTTTTTGGCATTTTAGTTTACTTATAAACATGTTTGTATAATAGTTACGTAACCTCATTTACATAACGGATTTGTAGATTTCATGCACAATTTTTTTACATATCATATTACCTACTTTTTCGTAACAATTTATCTTTCAGAACTTTAGTGGTATTGTTGAATACCTAAAAAAATCCCTTAATATCATATATTTTATAATTAAACAGCCACACAACACTAAACGCCGGTTCGTACACTGTAGGTACACTGTACACTGAATCGAAAACAAAACAATAAATTGTTATAGAAATAATCGGCGCGCAGCTCAAGTATAAACGAGCGATGCGCTCGCGCATTTGTCAAAAGAATACACAATAAGTGTTATGGATAACCGATAGTTTGTTGCTTAGTTAGGCGTAACGACCGACCGATACACGAACTTCGACACGCTGCTGGCACACCTGCTCATAGACGATCCGTTTTGCGCTATTAATTATTTGTTTATATTTTTATATTATGCTTGATCAGTATTTTTATATATTTAAAGCCACTTCCTATTTGAGGATTTGAAGACTGATTTTGGCAAGAGAGTAATGAAGTATACCTAATGAAGATGGCAATTGAGCTATCACTATGTCGGATGACTATATGCCAATGGATAACTGTCAATCTATCTATATAGATATGTACTCTATATAGAAATAATTATATATTGAATTTATTATTAGTATGGCTTTACTCAAATAGATCACTTTAACAAAATTTGTGTGCGTTTGTATCCATAACACGGTTTCTTAAATTTTCAAATAATTTGAGAACTGAATATTATCATTTTGTTCTATATTGTCTCCCGGTTCTTCCAGTATACAGTATAATTGTTCATTTGTTGAAATCAGATTGTTAGCTGAAAATAAATTTAAAATAACTAGAAAGCGTATAACAAAAAATCAAAGTTTCTCATTAACAAAATACATATCCATAAAAACGTGTAATACTTGAATAAAATATTTTTTTCAATATATATTAATTCCCAAGTGTGTCCCAATCCTAACGCTCGCGCAAGGCATGCGCCGGCGCAGTACAAATGCGCGCCGGCGGGGGGCGCGCGACCGAAACGCGCGCATTGTTGCTCGTTACCGGCGACAAATCGCATTGTCGCTCGTTACTCGCGACAAATCGCAGCGCAGTGTCGCACCGACGGCCCTGTACACGTTAATTGGTGACCTTTGCGGACCGTGAGATTGGCGCTTCAGAGAAAGCGAATACTTAATTATGTGTGAACTTAACTAACGTGCCGTCTGGGCGTATTTAAAGCATCTATTTTAAATAGCCATGTGTTATTTTTAAAATATTCAAAAGATGTATAATACATGTAACATTGTAATAAGACACTGCTTTGTCTTATAGTTTCTGAAATTATTTTTGTGGCGTAAGATTTGGCTTGATATTCAATCGCTCAGAATATCCAAACATTAATAAGAAATGACGCGTTTATTACTTTTAAAGTTTGATTATGAAAACAGCGATAAAAATGTCCAAGATTTATAAAATGGGAAATATAGGATCACCTTACATCAATGTCCTTAAGTGAAAATATTTATTATTTTTAAATACGCCCAGAAGATAATTATTATATTCTGTGGCTATTTGCTCTAAGCTCACAAGTTGTTGCTGATTAACAACTTCGTCACTTTATTTTCTCTCAAGGCTTTGAACCGGCTTTGATCAGCTTTAATAGCTAAGAAGTCTGATCCTAATTAATTTCTGATTTTGACTAGTGATGGACAGTGCTTCCAAAAAGTCTAAGGACTACTCAAAATTTGTAGTGGTAGGTACTTACTATTATTATCTTGTTTTATATGTTTAGATATACCTACATCTACGTATACATTTATATAGTAGAAATACTATTTCATTAAATTAAAATTCACAGATACCATCTTAGTGTATAATATATGTAAGTAATACGTCACACTTATTTAGGCTGAACTGATGGTGGGGAAGCACAAGTATAGAAATGCATATATTATCCATTTTAGGGAATACAGCTGTTTAATGTTTTTAGAGACATTGAGGCAAGAATGTATCAGACACAATTGAAAATTTCAATACTGGACTTCATGACCAACACTGACTACTCTTGTTGAGGCGTACCACCATAATTAATTAATATTATGAGTCATCCTTAATTCCATAGACCTGAGTTCATACAAACATATTTTGAATGTTAGTATAACATTTATACACAACTTCAATAGCTTTAAAATTACACTCAACAGTGTTTTAAATACAGTCAGTTAAACGTCTTTATGACTGGTTGTCTGACGTTCGCTGAGAGAGAGAGAAGGAGATGATATCGAAATGGACAATTTCGAGTTTACAGTACGTACTTTTTGTTGCATTCGTACAAAACTGAGCTAATTGCATAATTCCAATGCACGCGAACACTTTGTGCGATAACTTCGCCGAAATCAAAATTTAAATTTCGACAAAGACTGCTAAAGTGTAGGGCGGCTGCACACTGGGAAATTGGGAATAAAGTTCACTGCCCTGACCATAAGGTTCCATTCGTATTTATTTCCAGCTGTGCTAACTAGGAATTGATATTTTCAAAGTGGAGAAGACCTTAATAGTAGACTGTATTATATACATACATAGAAAGGTTAGCAATTGTACTATAAGAATGTCAATTAAGACAATAATGTACTCATTAATTACTAATTAATCATATAAGCATTAAGCCGAGTTAGGAAAAATACCACTAAGTTTCATGTTTTTGGCGGCGAATGTGATGTGTACTTTACTGTAAAAATATTAGGGCTCTAAGGGTTTTAGAACTTTGTTAAGCACCTACAAAATACCTTATTTTTATATGGTAGTTCTTGTAAACTTTTTAAATTTTATCATAAGTCATTTGTATTTTCTACCAATCAATAATTGCTAGATTTAAGTATACCCCTACCATTTTCATACGTTTGATCTTTGTAATATTCCACCTTAAGAGCGGCAAATCATTAGCGACGTCACTAATGACAGCAGAGCAGTCAAAAGATATCACATCCATAATAGATGTCACAGACAACAATTAATTAATTCTATCATATTAATTATTAGAAACTCAGTTAAATATCAGTTATTAGATGCATAATAATCTTAAAACAACAAAATTGTATTATGTGTATTATACGTACCTTATTTAAATGTGTTAAGCGATTTAGCTACGAGTAAGTCCGCGCTCTGGCTCCGTGTGCGCGCAGACTTAGCTCGCATTCCAGAAAACAATGTCGGATCTGACGCGCCAGCCTTAAGGCAGCGAATGCATTAACGAACTACACCTTCTTTGATATTAAGCGTATTATTTTTACTTTTTTATTGCTTCTTTTATTCTTTGTACGCGCACTGGTAGCCCTCCGAGTCGCCCGGAGCAAATCGAGGTTTATTACCCACCGCCGGATAATTTATTATTGCATTTTTTGTATTATCAATAGCCCACACTCTTTTACTCTTTTCGATATTAAAATGGCTATTGTTTATGAAAAATCGCCAGCGAGATTCTTATCGCATGAATGTGCTGCCTCACTCAGTAATCTGCGCGCGCTTCGAAAATAGAGGACGCGGCTGCTTCTGGTAGCTTTAAAAACAAAAGACGGTGAGCAACAATTACTCTTATACGAGCGTAGAGGAACTTTATAGCGATGCGCCGACGACAGAACAATTAAATGTTAGCTTGCCCTGAATAAATTCGAGAACATTCCGACCCTTTAAAATCTCACCGCGGCGTATAATCTATTTAATTTACAACTTTTACGTCCACGTCAGACTTAATGAGATAACTGCTTATCAATTTGAAACGACCTCTTTAAAGTACAAAGTGGCCGCAAAAATTAACAATCGCCCCGGTCGCCACAATTTTCTCAATTTGCCAACAACTTGGAAGAAAAAAAATCCGGGGCACGTAACGAATTGTTCGGGCCGAGTTTGGTCGGAAAAAAGTTTCAACATAAGAGGTTTTGGATCCCGACTACTGGTCTTCAGTTAAGTGACAATCCGATTGCATGACTTAACTGGCCTAATTTGGACGCCGGTTGAAAAAGGAAAAAGTGAAATGAGGAGTCGAGAAAAGCCATTGCCATTGTCCGTTCCAAATTCAAAATGAGGAAGACTCGGGAATAATGGTGCAGGTTCTTGAAACAGGAACGTCGAGTTTTAAAAAAGGAATCGTTTAAACGGAGGCCGTTCGCAGGTAATCAGGGGCAACGTGCAGCGAACCTAAGGGTGAGAGCACATGCATCATTATCAAAAATAATATAATTGTATGCTTACAAAAAAATATATAATTATTATAAATAATAATGTAATCGTATGCACACAAAAATATCTCATTGTCATTAATGTAACTTTACAAAAAAAATCACGTAATAACTTAAAAATTCGGTATTAGTAATTTTAGTCATTATGTGACATTTTGAGTTGTCAGAAGTCAAGTTCAGGAATTGTTTACATACTTTAAACGCTGAATAAACAAATTGTAACTCGTTAATGTAACTTATTAAATTTAGCTATTGACGTCATTAATTAAACTAGACATAATTAAAGACGAAATAGTCTTTTACCCTTTTACAATAAGAAATATCTTGACATCTTGACTTTTATTTGATATTTTTAGTGGCAGTTTAAAGCCTTGATTTATGCCTGGTGCATGTCAATAGGATTGCCCCCTATTCCATGGCGGGAAGTACCTATAATATAACTGGTGATTCGTGGTAATACACTCTGCTTATCCCTTTGAGGAAATACAGGGTAATGTTATATCATCTCGAATTTTCTCGGTAAATATTATTCACTTTAGTTTTTATATAATTCTAAAACAACTATTTTATTATGCTTGTTGATAACTAGTTATATACAAATCTAATATTAACACAAATTGTACGCTCGATTAATTACACCTGCGGTAGACGGGCGATCTGTATATTTACTCGATAACTAGATAAATAAATACTAGTGACTCTATGGCAAACAGTCATATATTTATATAACGTAACACTGATCTGGTTTGATGAAAAGTATTATAGTAACGGTATTATTGTAGATAAACATATATTTATGACACGTCCCTTACGGGGTAGGCAGAAAGCACGGAGTGCGAAATATCTGCAAAGCCTTGCAAATCTGCTGTTTCTTCCACTTTCACAATCACTCTCGTTTCGGTTCGGTTCGCATCGGTATCAGAGATTATAGTAAATATATCTGTAACGTAAATTATATAGGTGAAATGTAATGCTTATATGTTATAAATAGTCCCTACATATAAATCGATTAATCTTTTAAAAATTTTGAAATCTCTCTAGATGAATATATTTGTAAATAATGTATTTAATGTATTTTATACGTTTATTCTAGCTTGTAACCGATATAAATGCCCATAGTATTAACGTGACTTCAATAGAAATATAGAAATAAAAATATTTTCCGTTCTTTACTAATATCATCTGTGGTTTTTTTTAATGGTTTACCTGTAAGAAATTACGAAATACATTCAACAGACTACAAAAAAATATTAGTAATGTAACTCCATCCTTACATCGCGTGCAGTATGACACAGGTGCGAGCACGGAGACCCGAATGTTCCATTCATAATTATTATGCAATACATTTGAAAGCAATTTTCGTTAAAAAAACATGTAACATTTAATAATAAATTTACCTCACAACTGTTTATATTACAGTACAACTAATTGCAATACCAATTTATGTTTAGATAGCTTTTATTGCCACATTAGTATGTAATTATCGGCAATTTTGCTTGGAATTGCAGCAATGTATATCAGTATTATTCATTTTTCTCAATGAACACTTACTCTTCTTTTATGTTTTTATTCTACGATAAGCTAGTGGCTGCAATCTCACCTGATGGAAAGCAGATGCGTCATAAGATATAGCACGCATACTTAGAAAAAGTCTATTCGCCTGCTTTGAAGAGTCCCAGGTTAGGTATATGAGTCCGGAAACGCAGATTTTTATTGCATACTCAATATCATCATTATCATCATCAACATTAGTTTTTGCTCTTTAATAGATGGATTTAATACCCGGTGTCCCTTCACCAATAAACCCTAATATCCTAACACCCACATTCATACATCTCGTGTAGCTTTGTATGGACACAGTTAGATAGGGCGTTTAGCAACTATGTACTATATATCTGTTGTTGAATAATTGTAAAGATGATTTTACTAGATCCGATGGATATTTTGATTTATTAAATAAACGTAGCAGTAAATAACAATCTAAAACGCGTATAATTAAGAAATTTTGGGTAATATATAAGGTAAAAATGCTCCTAGCACTAACCCGAGCAGAATTTGAGGCCCAGCAAGATGCAGACATTATTTGCAATAATATGGATTGCATTATGTAGTTGGATGATAATATATGTATGGATGATAATATTATGTGCATATGGATGGATATTGATATGGATGCTAATATGATTTATTAGTTAAAGTAAACAGTGAGGCCTAATATAAACCAGTTCTGAGATCGCGTGCATTTATGTAGGTACAGGTGCAAGAACTGAGAGCCGAACGCCTCATTCATTCACGCTACAATGTATCGTTTTAAACGTATGTTATAATTATAACTGGCTTTAATAACTTGAATGAATATTATTTTATTATCATATCAAATATATGAAAAAACTGATGTTCTGCTAAAGTGGACTTATTATCATTAACACGATAATGAACAGATCAGAATAAAATCTAAGATATTTGATTATAAGAATGACATACAAAAAATAAATCGTACCACCCGCTATAATATTTGTCTAGAAACGTTTAGAATTAGATTTGATAAATTGACCTCGAGATATAACTTGACTATAAATTCACAAATTATATTGCGTCTTATGCTATATGTAATTATGAGCTATATTGGTGTACTAACTTTAACAAACAAAATGTAGACTTTGAAAATAACATTTCTATACAAAGCGTTAATTATTTTGTACCGACAGTACATTTTAGCGGACAGATATTTTAAAACAACACCAGATTTTAGTAACAATTTTCCCAGAATACTACTCCATAATAATCTTTCTCGCCTATGTCTAGATTCTATAGATATATAAATATTAAGCAGTAGAAAAATACTTATTGCTTGTCGAAAATGTAAGTTAACATGGTTTATGAAGCAACCGAGCTATTACCTAGTTGCTTCTCATCCAGTACCCGATGGTATTATTTATTTGTTTATTTATTCTTTTTTTGCAACACCTATAAATCTAGGTATATTACAAATGGCGGACTTACTGCCTAATGGCATTCTTTACCAGTCAACCTTTGGCGATGATGATAAGTAATTGGCGGCAGGCGTTATCGGTAAAAATTAAGGAAAATAAAAATAAAAACAAGATACTAGATATAAATATAGATACAAGATACTAGATGTATGGTATCTAGGAATGGTGATGAGGTTCCATCCGGACTGTCTGTCTATCGCCCTCTTAATACACTCATTGATGTTTCCTGTGCGAGATAAACTCTTACAGCTTCATTTATACATTCATTCGTTCTCATTAATCGTTATTGCATTACAGCTGTTGGTCTGATAACAAGTTCCATGTTTGTTCTGGAAGCCTAGAACTTTATTTTCTTATCTATATTAAAATTTGTGTTTATACGATCTGATTCTTCTTTATTATTGCTTTGTAAATTGTTAAAAACATGCTGTTAATTATTCTTGTTAATTGACAAAATAGCTAAATTAAAAAAATATGAAGTATTTTTAAGAGATTTTGAAACGTAACATCACCCCTGTAATCTGCGAAGAGGTAGGCAGAGGAGTGTAGTACACACCCAGGTTTGCTACAGGATTTTTCTAATTTAGAACTTCTAGATGTGACTCGGAGTCTGGGTCTATGCCCGATGTATGGCAATAAGCTCACCACCTATTCCATGGATCGTACCTAAACGTAACTGTTGAAACGTAGGAGTGTACTACACCCCTCTGCCTACCCCTTAGGGATTACAGGGGTGATGTAGCATTCATGTTACGTTTGTTGTGTGTATATGCAAGTTGTAATGTTAGTAGTGCCTAAGCGAAGACACTCACTCGGATTAATTCAGGTTTTCCATATACACCTAGAGCTGAAGTGATCTACTTCCAGGGTTGGCCCAATTACATTGTTACACTTGAAAACTATAGGAACTCTTGAATATAGGAATGTGTGTGTAATTTTGGCCAATTAGCCTTGCTCTTAAACTCTAACGTTTTCCAGACCATAAAATCCAAGCACCAACATTTCCTGTTAAATGCAGCGCTGCAAGTGGCAATCAAGCCACTGTTCCTACTGTCACGCAAAGGAAACTATTTGTTATATGAATAAAATAATTACACCACGTATGAAGGGTGACCATGAGACTAGGTGTCCCTATTCTATTTATTACAGCAATCGTTGATTGTTCTTAGTTTCGTAATGATTTAATAAAATTTTATTTTCACACTTTTTATTGTAAGTATACCTACAATTAGAGTATATACATCTTCACGGCAGGTCCCTTACAGGATAGACAAAGAGCAGGGAGGGCTAAATATTGCGATCCTTGTCGACCTACCATGATTCTTCCACATTGATCACTCTCTTTATACACGCACCTCGGTTTCAGAAAC
>DWFV01001513.1:0-11097 GCA_018246775.1 Parelbella machaon machaon | reverse complement strand
ATCGAATGAGACCTTGCTCGTCATTTTCGGAGAATATACAAAGAATTCACCCAAAAAGGTACATGTTGACTAGACTAGTACGTGAGTTAAGGGGCACAACCAGTGAGAAATTGAAAAAAAAAACGATTTATTTTTTTAATATATTTCGATGGGTTCGACGGTTATTCATCAATTTTGAAGATATTCAATGTAATGGGAGTTATAGTTGGACCTGCAGCAAGAGGTTATGCGGCTCTTAAGGACGAGACGAGACTACGAATCGCTGATCATCGCCAGCAAGCTTCTTCAAAAGAGGGTCGATCAGCTCGAAGAAGAGCTTCTTTAGCTCAAGAAGCACTTTTTGAAGAAGAGGAAGGTGAATTATATGGGCCTGGAATAGCAGATCAGCTGTAAGTACAATTTTAATCCATTTATAACAGTGAAAACGTTAATTTTATCTTTAAAGGTATTTTTCTCGAAACAGCATTTTTCAAATTTACTAGAGTGATTACTCGGAGACAAATGATCCGATCGCTATCGATTTTTTTTTTTGCATATTCTGTATATAGTTCTCCATACATTCCTACCAGTTTTTGATTTGATCAAAAATCGAATTTTGAGTCCAAAACGACCAAAATTTCGGGTATAATTCTATTTTTTTTTAAAAAAACGCCGCCTTTTTGTCAATTTTTGTTTTTTTTTGACCGTAGCTCATTGTAGGGACAATATCTTCTAGTTTAACGAGATTTTTATTTTTAGGTTTCATCTACGGAGAAGGCCGGAATTACTCCAGCAGTGGAGGATCTTTTTTTAGCGTCGTCAGAGATCGCATGTAACTCGGAAAATATTTTTTTTTTGTTCAAAAATGTTACCATACATTCTTAGAATATGTACAAATATACCGTTAAAATATTAAAACAATCGATACAGTAGTTTTTTTTTTAATTCCCAAAAATTTTTTTTTTAGGCTGTCACACTGGTTGTGCCCCTTAAGCCGGTAAATTTATTTATTTACAAAATCCACAGCTTAATATTTTTGTATGCTTATTCATCTTGTCTTTCTGCTTATTCATAAAGCCAATACTGGATTTAAATTTTACTACAGATTTACATACATAATCATGTGTACAAATACTCACGAAACATTTAATAGTATAACACAAGTGTAAGTGCTAACAACAATTATAGAAAATTTACCAGAATTATAGTTAAATTATTATACATTGTAAGTAACAGAAGTTAAGTTGTGCACTGAAAACGTTTAAGACATTAAAATTAAATGAAGTAAGACCGGTTGCACATGGAAGAAATTTTAAACAACAGCAATAATATTAAGAAAAGTGGGGATTAAAATATTTATGTACAGTTTTAGGGCTCTTAATGAGGATAACAGTAAATTACAGTTTCATTTATAAGAATGCAATAAAATTTACTAGGTCATTGTGCAATAATAGATAGGTAGGTACATATTTTATCATTAAATTAACAATGCAATAAAATTTTATATTTGAGATTCGCTATGTACAGATAACAGCATTTTTTTAAATTTATGTGGAGGGTTAGAAAATATATCAGTTATTAATGGATGTTTATCCTCTACTCCCAGACTAGTCCTAACGCTGCGTTGAGTTACTAAGGCTAAATTCACTTTCATGTTATGAAAAGTGTTATAATTCGTGGTAATTCTGTTGAGCGGACTATAGTAACCTAATTTTGAGCGCGCAGGTCTTGCAACGAATGGCTGGTATTTTAATTTTCTTGGTTGTATATTCTTGGTACAGAAATATAAATTCGAGCCAAGAGATCGGAGGCATCTATACTTCCATTAATAAGTTTGTATAAAAACATCAAATCAAACATCGTCCTGCGGTCTGAAAGTGAATTTAGACGAAAATATCGCAACCTATCTTGCTAAATCGGCAATGATTTGGCCAGCTTACAACGATTTGATAAGTGGCACAAGAATCTGTTCTGAACGCTTTCTAGACGATTGACGTGAACTTCATAGTGTGGATTCCATATGGACTGGAGTATTCTACATAGGTGTGTACAAGTGCAGAGTAAATTGCAATAATTGTTGTAGGCTTTTTAAATTCTCTGCAGCTACGTAAGACTAAACCCAGTCATTTGAATGACTTGCTGACAATATGGTCTAAATGAAGATGGAACCGCAGTTTGCGGTCAGGAATTATACCCAAATCACGAATGTTATCTACTTCATTTAATTCAGTACCGCTAATCTAATAACGACAGGACAAAGTGACTCTTTTCTAGTAAATCGAATTACGGCGCATTTATTTGTGTTGAAGCCCATTCTATTTAATTCACACCACGAGACTAGGTTATTAAGGTCGTTTTGCAATAATTTGCTGTCCTCCAAGGAATTTACTTTTCTAAAAAATTTCATGTCTTCAGCAAATATTTAGAATTTAAAGTTTATGAAGCATCTTGCTATATCATCAATAAAACAATTAAACAATAAGGGACCAAGATGCGAGCCTTGCGGTATACCAGACAGGGCTGTGTAGCCTATCACTAACTATCGCTGTTAAATTCATAAATGATAGATTAGACCTAAGCCACTCCAACATGATGCCAGCTATACCAAATGAACATAGTTTTTTTAACAGTATTTCATGGTCGACTTTGTCAAAGGCCGTGCTAAAATCCGTGTATATAGCATCAAGTGAATGCCCACTATCCAGTTCCTCAACAAAGGATAATAGGTTAGTAGCAGTAGAGCGCGATTTAAAGAAACCCTGTTGTTCTGGTACTAAAAAGCGCTTAAATTGCCACGATAATACAAGATAAATCGAGCTTTCGAAGACCTTCGCGAAAATATTAATAATAGATATCGGTCTATAGTTCGTAACGGACCTGGAGTCGCTACTTTTCAGCAAAGGAATTATAAGTCTCCTTCGACTTTGTTGGAAAGACGCCGCTGCTGAGAGATTTATTAAAAATCAGAGACAGTGGTGTTGCTGGGTGCAGGCGCACCTAACAGCGAAACGAGGTGGTATAACATCGGCTCCAGCTCCTTTCCTTGGGTCCAGTCTTTTTAACACCTTGTTAATTTGATCTCTTGTGACTGTTATGTACGATAAGATGTTTGTGTCAACTGGCTCAACAGGCTGATTTATATTAATTGCAACATTCGCATTGTAAAGTGAAGAAAAATAACTTGCAAAAAGATCGCATATGTCAGACGTAGACTCTGCAACTAAGTTGCCAAGTGACATCTGAGGTGGATATGCATTACAGCCCCCTCCTTTTTTGCTTTAAGAAGGACCATAGTAATTTTGGATTGTTGGACAAGGATGATTTCAAATCTGCTATTTACGTTTTGTAGCTTATATTATACATCTTGTCGCATGTCTTTCTGAGCAGTTCGAAGAGAAGGTCTCTAGAGTTACATATGCGCGGTGTTTAGTTCTAAATTTATGCTTTTCTTTAAGGAGTTTAATTAGTGCAGGAGAGAACCATATGGGGTATTTGATGCTAAGAGATGTTTTAGATTTAAGTACGTCTGCTGCTATCGACTTTTTAAGTTGATCCTAAAACACCGCGACCATATCGTGCACGTCATCGCACTTTTCGAATTTATGAGACCAAGAAATACTGTTTAGCTCGATAATAATCTTTTCGTAATCTGCTTTATAAAACAAAATTTTCAATTCGCGTTTGGTAGATAAACTGGGAGCACAAGTAGCGATAACACAGAATTGTAGCGATGGGTGCAAGGGATCAACTAGGGAAAGTGGATTTGCTCATACATCTTCATAATTGAGTGATACTAGTGGTACTTAATTTTGCCTTTTATGTTAACAATTGAGTTATATTGTGACAGGTTATGTAGCGACATGAAGTCAATTATTGTGTTACACAGTATGTTCTACGAGCTATCTGCAACAGGAGGTTGGTTGTTTCTAATTAACCAAGTTAAACTACTAAAAACTTAGACTGCCGATCGAGAGGTCTTGGGTTCAAATCCCTGGTCGGGTGCTATTGGATTTTTCTAATTTAGAATTTCTAATAGTAACTTGGAGTCTGGAATCATACCCGGTGTGCGGCAATAGGCTCACCACCTATTCCATGGGACTGAAACGTAACTGGTGAAACGTGGGAATACACTACACTTCTCTGCCTACCCTTTCGGGGATTACAGACGTGATGTTACGTAAACTACTTAAATTAAAGTCACCGAGAATGATGGTATGATCGTTGTAGTTTACAAGAATGCGAGAGCAATTGGTAGCAAAGTATTTATATGTATTTCAACTAATCGATATCTATTTTCGTTCTCAACAGTTGCACCAGACTTGGAGGCATTCAGGGACGAATGCACATGCAAGACGGTCGGATGTTGTCACCACCGATTTTAATCACAAGATAATGCAAGTTGGGCTCTCTAAACAAGCGTTGACGGGTCTTTATGGAACAACCGTTATCGCTACATGGTTCCCCACACATTCGTTCGCCGAAATGGCCTCTTCTGGCCACTTGAGGCTAGTCAGACGGTCCTGTTAAAAATAGAATAATAACCTTTTCTCTTAAGTTTAAATTATAAGACGTTAACGGCTTCGCGCGAGTGATCGCAGGTTAATAAAAAAATAAGTTAAATAATCGTTCACACGGTCGGTTTTGTTAGAAAACACATTCTAGAATAAAGTCCCGACGACGCGGACGATGCGTGGCAGCGAGTATTCCGATTCTAACCCGCGTGACCTAACTCTATCGAATAGTATTGGTGAATAGTGCAGTGTCTAATACATAATACAGTCAAAAAACAGTTACATTACAGAAATAGTTCAATGGAGAACTGTGCTGCAGTAAGCTGCGAAAAGGTACCTCACTCAGCATGAGGTGCGATCCGGGATTCACATCGCTGATTTTCAGTGAGACCTGAGGGTGTTGAAGTAGCCTCGGCAGCTAACGAAGTGCGTTAAGCAAAACTTTTGTACTCGCTTTTAATACCTGAGGTACAATGGGTGTGGTACAAGAAGCGACCGAAATCGATGGGTGTTAGAGCGTCGGTCGTTTAAATGACTATTGCGTTATGTTGAAGTGGAACCATATTTGTTGGTGCTGCGGGAATACTTTATTATTATAAATATTGTTAGTTAATCGTGTCCTACTATGCCTAAACTGGACTAAAATTCATTCACAAGGCTGTAAACTAGGGTTTCATATATATTACTTAGCTATAAATGTTTCCGAGATATAAATCCGTTTACGACTTTCGAGAGCTTTACGCGAATAGGCCCTGAAACGTAATAACTCTTAACCGACAAAATGCAGTTTTTCATTTTGAAAACGCCTATTGTTTCCACTTTAACAGTGCAATGGATCGAGGTGTTGGAACGCAATTCCTCCGCGATATGAAGCAGCAGGTCTATTCGTATGTTACCCGAATCGTATACGCGGGGATGTTGGAAGAGAGCATATTAGCGATACTTATTACTAGTGTCGTTTTATAAAACCAATACTATGTGAATAAGGCGAATTGTCGTTTTCGGTTTTATCAATATTAGTCATGCTATATAATTTTGTAACTGAACTGTGTGTTATTAACTGTAACTATTAACAAACAACAGTGGGTACCAACTCCATATTGCAGTTCCAATAGGTGAGCAGGTGTCACAAGCGGCAGGCGCCATTATCGAGTGTAAATTGAAATATTTGCTCTACTTATACCTACTTTTTAGTCTGCTGTGAATTCTTGAGGGTCAACACAACCGACATTAATAACAGCGTATTCAAACACGTTGCGGACGCATGACAATTACGTGCAACACTTACGTTTCAATAAACCCACCTATAACTTGCCAAATTGCGCTGATTCTACAAATATTTTGGCAAGACCCTTTTTCAGAGTCCGTGTAAATAAAACTTGAGAAGCGGGCGAAACGGTTGGATACAATGGGAAAACAAAACAATAAGATGGTAAAAATGCTCTGCTACTGTCAGAATTAACAACAATTATTTGTGTTACGTAAGGCACGCGCCAAACTAACAGATTAAATCATTCGCACAGTTGCTTTTCATTTTTTTAATACTCATGGGTCTTTCAGTCGTGGTACTTGTGGCTTCGGAGTTGCTACCAGAACGGAAAAAGTTAAGGTCACAATCTCGTGCAAGTTATTATATCCTCGTGCAAGTTATTCATTATTCGTGTTATATGTAACATTCGAGTCGTTTTTATTTTTAAGAAGTAGGTAAGTACTAGAAGCAGTTGGTATTTTTCTTTCACATATTAGAAGCCTACCTACATAAAAAAATGTTTTCTGGGAAATTGTCTTATTTAACGTAATATTTTAATAGCTAAGCTACTGCACAATGAGTCGTACAGTAGAATTACTGGTGGATGACACACAACGCTCTCCTTGACATAGGTGCTTCTATATTAGTAACGGGCAGGCTTCTGTTGCACTCTCTAGAGTCAAAACACTAGAAGGAATACTAATAGTAGTAACTAAATGACAAACACTGATAGTCATCATCATCATCATTATCAGCCTACTCCCGTCCACTGCTGGACATAGGCCTCACCAACACTGATCTTCACTGTACATCTTGTTAATTAAGAACCTAGCCAAACACAGCGCGAAAAAGTTCTATAATAGAATATTATTGCCTGCGAACGTTTTACCGGCCTGACTTACAAAATTTAACTATAAGTAAGTAGTAGTCTTTATAATAATTTTATCCCGAACAAAAAGTAATGATATCCCACCAAAAATATAAATGTGAAAATTGATAGCCCAGTTCAATGTGTCTAATTGTAAGCTCAATATGGTGCGATTGTCTGCTCCACCGGCAAAAGAATTGATATGTAAATGGGTGCCAAGTTCAGTACACAATCCTGAAATTGATTTATTTATAAGATCGTTTAAGATTCTTCGGTAAAAAAAGTAAATAACTTAAAATCTTCAGCACTTCAAAGTTCGACTTGGCTAGATTATACTAGGCAATAAATATATTTTTTTTTTTCTTTTTTTATAAATTCTAAGGTGTGCAGGTTTCCTCACGATGTTTTCCTTCACCGTTAGCAAGTAATATTTAAATTTAAAACGCACTTTTATAAAGAGGTCAAACGTCATGGATTTGAACCCAGCACACCCGGAGTGAGAGGCTGAATTCTTAACCACTAGGCTATCACTGCGTATAATTTAACAGCTTTAAATTATAATTATCTTTGATATGAAATCCATCAGGTACCGCGCAGACTTCCAAAGGCTTAAAGCATAAGGACAACTCAACAGTACCCACAAAACATTGTCGTATTGGACACCTAAGTAATCCAAAGTTATCCAAAATTTAAAGCTGACCTGTAGCTGGCCGGTGTAGGAGCTCTAACAATACGCTTTAAGGAAGGTTAATCTTTAGCCGTTCAGAGCTCCCGTACCATTACACGGTTAACACACAACCTTAACAGACACCCTTAATCGACAACTGACAGACATTCGAGCATTAATAAGCTGTGATGTTTCGGTTTTAATATAATTTCACGTCATTTTAATGCATGTCTCGAATTGTCCCTATCGATTCACACGTATTTAAGAACTCGATAGGACTATCCTATTTATAATTCTTTACTAAAATCGTTCGTTCGTGGTAGGAATCACTAGGTCCATTGCGGTGCAGTAGGACTCAGTAGCTAAATGCTTGGTAATTTTGATATTTTGCCGTATTATTTATTTATTTTACGGTTTGTTATAGACGCACTGTTTGTTATATAGAATTCGAACGTTGTATTTCTGTTACAGGTATCAGAACCGAGCAAAGGAAGCTGCGAGGTGAGCAGATTGCTCCGGCAGCTGTGCGGTGGAGATGCTACGGGGTAAGAGATGTTAATTTTCTTCCAAAAGTGACAGTGTACTTGCTTGATTTTGATAAGAGAAGTTTTTAGAATGGACAATAGTGTTTTGTCTGCGAACATTAAATTAAATAATACACACTTTCGTAGCCCTTTAATGTTTTTGAATGTCCAAGCTGCATGCTGTCGCTGAATGAGATTTGAATTTAATTTGTTTTACTCCAATCCGTATCTGATCTGACCAACACAAAATTAGACTTTCTCAATTAATATCGGAAACTTTAGTAAACGGAGCTACGCACCAATTAGATCCGAACACTTTTTTATACACATATAACATTAGAAGCAATAACACCAAAATAAATAGTATCCTTCACACACGCTTCCCACATTCATACATATCCAATTATAAAACAATATTCTAATCAGAAATTGAATAGCCGAATAGCCAACCAATAACCTCACGATTGGGTGTTCTGCAAATCTGTGACACATCTCAAACCACTTGTGTGGCTAGCGAATGTGTCAAATGGATCGTGGTCGTGCCTATCAATTCACATTCCCGCGTCTTCTGCATCTCTCTCTCTCTTCAATCTCTAACTAGATAAGGACGCCTGTAAAATGGAAGTGTAATCGCCCATCGGAACCGCTACGCCCACGCCCTCAATCCTTAACGGGTGCTGTGAATAATCATCTGGTGATGGTGCCCGATACATCTAAATTTGGTAAAGTGGTATTTTTTTATAAAACCTGGTCTTCGTTGCTTGTAACATCCTACCCACATATCTTGGGATCCCATGAGAATTGTTAATTAGTCATCGAAACGTTTTCTCCGAATCACGGCCTTTCAATATGAATATTAATGACTTGTTTAAATTCAATTTCAAATATTCTTCATTGTGGACAATAGGTCAATACAGTGATGTCAAAGTTGAAAAATACTGGATGTCCCACCGTACACGGGTGAAAATAATATTTATTTGCTTTTTCTTATTTATAATTGTCTCCGATATGATTATAGTTATTGCTTAAACATTTAGCTCTCACCTGGATAATTGGTCTTAGAACGAAGCACAGTTTCACCTTGAAGTAATGTTTGTGTGTCTGTATGATTTTGAATGAAGTGACAAATAATTCGCCTACTTGATAGTGTGTAAAAGTGATTTATTATTATTACTACTGGCAGTGGTTGGTTGCGAGGGGCTGAAGATCGAGCTCAGTGGCGTGCCCTTGGAGAGGCCTGTGTCCAGCAGTGGACGGGAGTAAGCTGATGATGATGATTATTACTACTACATATAAAATAATTTTGCAGCAACGCACTTGAATCATTCGTAGCCAAGGGTATCTCTATTTTCTAAGGAATATGTCTTTTTTAAAAGAATCTTCCTCAGATTAATTTAAATTGTATTAATGCTGTAACATGATTCTTGTCGCGTCGGCTTCATGTGGTCTGCGATTATCATAGACATTCTAAGCTCGTTCTTATTATATACGCAGATTCGAATTTAACATATTTCTGTGTTTTAGACGGAGCTTGGCATATAGTATTTTTATTGGCGGCATGTAATATCTTCTGTCACATTATAGGTCACAGATAACCAGTAATTAGGAAAAATTGGAACATACTGTATGTATCACAATGATCCCACGGCTATATAAATGAACTATTTCCTGTACTGTGCCAATTTATTGGCCAGTAATACTAATCGAGCGAATGTAGAACATAATCCTATTCATTCAACTTTATCTTATTCAAATTATCCTTGAACTTGCACCTTGAGCCGTCTCGCATCCTCCCACTCCTGAATCGATTAATTGCAGACCATCAAGAAAACAATGCTAGGAAAAAAAAACTACAAGAATCAATCAACACACGGATCTCACCTTTAATCCTTTTCATATCGTTTACGTGGAAAATTACTTCAGCGGACACACATTTCCTATCTAATTGTTTTACATATATGTTTGTAAATACGTATATGTATGTATATGAGCGATACTGGTCATGCGGTACGTGTACAAGGCACCTATGAAGTATTTCCGCTTGGTTTTGCTATTATACTGATGAGGACTTAAGGTTTACCGCAGTTGGTGATTACCACAAGTGACTGATGAATTTCATCGTCGTAACATGTCGCTGACTTTTAAGACTATGAGCAAATCTTTCATCTCTATTCTGAAACTGATTATGTACTTCATTTTTAATTATTCCGACGATCGTAGCTAGCTTTATTCGTACTTATCCAGTTAAACGCTACTAATGATTCAACTGAAGGAATCAGTTTATGGGTGGATCAGACTACGCCACGCTCGGTTTTATTTTCACCATCTTTAAGTGTCAACTTGAATAAATTACCTCGTATGGCACTGTGTAATTAGTGAATGCTGAAACTTGCGTCGCCTACAGTCGAATATTATCATTAGATTATTAACTTTATTCATAATGGCTTGCCGAGAAATATCGAAAATATATTGTTATCGGTACAATTTCTTTGAAAATTAACGTTTATCTGTCCTTTTCGATCGCTAGTGGTTATCTCTTGTTTGTCACTCTCCTATCTATTGTATGTATTCATGAATTTTTATGTTCTGTTGATGACATCACTTGATCGTACAAATAAATAATTTTTGTATGAGACATTGTTACAAACCGGTATAGTGTATGGATAGCGTTAATAACACCATTGATATTTCGTTCACTTCTCTGTTCCAACTTGTTCTGTAAATTTTGTATCTGAAGTAGATGTGTGCTATAGCGATATCACTCGGGAAATGCTGTTTAGGGAAAATTTGGCAGCGATGAGTTTACACTTGACTCCCATTTACTCTTATGCTCCCATTTACTTTTAATTTCCATTTTATCACTTAATTTCCATATCAGAAAAATTTCTTTGTCTTTTGTTCTGTTCAAATATGTATGTAACAATGATAAAATGCATGGAATGATCTGATCCATGAAGTACTTGTGACAATGTGCCTTGCTGACAATACGTGCTGAATAACTCCACGTTTGCGCGAGGCACCTTCTCTTCTTCAAAACCATCTGAACCTTCGACAGTACCAACACATTTGTGACACTCTCAATTAAACTGCATTCGTAACATCATGAACACTAATAAACTAAGATGGTGTTGTATTGCTTCATTCAGCGTATGCATCCCTCCCCCTCTTCCACCTTCTCCTCCATAACTTTTGTATAATCATCATCATCATCAGCCTACTTTCGTCCACTGCTAGACATAGGCCTCACCAATGGCACGCCACTGAGCTCGATCTTCAGCTCTTCACATCCAACCACTGCC
>DWFV01001512.1:0-11098 GCA_018246775.1 Parelbella machaon machaon | reverse complement strand
ACGATGTTTGTCCGCGATGGATTCCTAAACTACATAACCGATTTTAAATTAAATTGGCACACCGTGAGAAGTCTGGTATTTTAGTAAAAGGAAGATGTGTATTTGTATGAAATAAGACAGTTGTATACAACTTTATTTTTAACACCCTAACAAAATTCTTTTAAAATGAACACGGTTACATATTATATGGATTCTTTTATGGAACCACTCAAATGCCGTATTATAAATAACAATTTAACGACTAACAATCACTTGTTATATAATAACGGGTAGATCACTTAATGCAATTACTTAAAGAGCACATAAGATATTTCATACATAGCGACAAAAACGGCTTTCCGTCTACTCCGTAAGGATCTTGGCGTGATGATATGACAATGATATTCTTAATAAAAACTGTTATGAACAAAACACGTAATAATTGAAAAAAACTGGCTGCAACCCACATGCATCCGACCACTGGATTCAATTCTTCACGATTCCACAGCAAAATAGGCTACAGTACTATTAATTACATTTTATTAGTAATTAATTAAAGTTATTCTTCCATAAATCATAATATAAATAAGTAAATCATACGCTTGTTAATCCTTTCTTCTCGGTATAAGAGACGATATAACTCTTAACACGACATTAAATTGCAAGAAAAAAATATTTATTAACAATTAACCATTTCTAATTATATGTCCGCAAACACAAAACCCAACACACGCATTTCAAAATCAAACGACACTACCAAGCTGTACTTACCTTAAACGATCTAAATGACACACAATTTTTCAAAATCGCTACAAAACAACAAAATATAACACACATTTGCTAATTAATTGAACATTAGGATGAAAACAATTTACCTGCAGGTAAACGTTTGCACCTGGCTGTTCCATGACCATCCGTTAGCGGGAGTAATTAGGAGTGGACTTCCGTCCAGAGCCGTCGTAGACGTCGCTGCTCCCGGGGACTGTTAGCGCATGCGCGGCCCAGTCCGCCTCCTACCGTCCCTGGCCGGAACAGGGTTGCACGGACCCGATTGAACCTTAACGGTTCCATTAGCAAATGTATTTGTAAACTGATTAATTATTGCACTAAGAGCAAATTCGATTGTGTGCAACAAAATAATACTGCATATTTTAAGTTCGATACATCAACTTTATATTCATAGACTGAATTTTTTTCTAAAATTCTTTTAGAAAGAGTTCATATTTAGCACTGCGTGCTCCCTGTCTACCCCGTAAGGAACCTGGCATGAATATATGTACGCACGTAAATAAATGATGTAAACAGTGAAATCGTAACGGGTATTGAATATTAGTTTTGCATAAAATTCTTCAGTAGCACCTGTGTCACGTTGCAAAACACTTGTATTTCGAATTTACCCCTCACATTTTTCACTAGTCGGACTTCCTTTAGAAATGAAACTCGTGAAATTCTTTGTGAACCACAAGAATGAATCTGAAATTAACTTTGCCAAAGAATCACTACAAAAACGCAACAACCGTGCACAGTTTCAAACACTTTGATTTGATTAAGAAATGTCAAGTATTTTTTACTTAAAAATAAAACTGGCCAAGTCTATATTATTAATTATTATTATTTTTTAATTTAATCTGGAATAAAATCCATGTTGTGTATAATAAATCTGTAAAATGTGTACCGCCCCACCCTCTCTTACTACACAAAAACATCCATCCGCACAATACATTGACGTGCATAAGAAAAGCCAAGCGTACCGTGATTCTATTAAATATTGTATGGTTTAAGTTTTACAATTCTAATGCCGAAGTATAAGACCTGTCAGTGATTGATACGCATGGCGGGCACTGGACGGCTGATAAGGACAAATTGCTCTATTAGGCCGGCGCGGGCTGCTCGAGGTCACGGGTATCGCCACGTTGACTAATATGAATCTTTAGGCATATTTCAATTTATCTCTGAAATGCATTTTAACATCTATAGACTTGATGTAGGTAGACTTAAATTTATATTTTTTATATTACATTAAATTTTCTTGGAAAATAAATTTCTATGATATCTTGACACATGTTTGAAACTAAATTATGTTGTCTCAAAGAAAATGCCGATTGTACAAAATAAACATCAAGCTACAAATTATATGCAGAATGCAACAAAACACCGGGAGGACGCTCCGCCATTTTGTTTGGCTGCGCAGAACGCACCAAAATGGCAGACACCCAACATTTAACGCGCATTAAAGAAATTACCAAAATATCTATTATGATAGATGTGTTGGTGACCGAGGGGGATGGGGTGCCAGAGGAGAGCGCGGTATATGCGTTGGTTTCAGATACACTAGATTCTATAGCGGTAGCAGGGCTACGAGTATTGATTTCACAGGTGCAACTATACCGAACGTATAGAAGACCGACAACACAATGAATATTCCACCAAATAGAATGTTTGAAAAACATGTTCAATGAATACACTGCAACTTGCGGTAAAGATCAATATTTCCATTATAATAAGTCAAATAATCCCTTTCAAGTCACATACTTTTACTTAAGATCACTGTATCTGTCAAAAAATTGTAGATAAATATGCAGATGATCGGGGAAGCAAATAAGATGGCCGAACTTTGTTGTTCGTTAAGTAGGCGGTTAATGACAGTTAACCATTGAACAAACTCTAACCGTACCTACCCGTTCAAGGCATATTTTAAACTATTTTAGTAGACGAGGCTTGACTATCACAATCGTAGCGTTGCAATCGCTACGTAAATTATACGATATGATTACAATTCTTATTTTAAAACATTAAGAGTCGTTTGATTAAAGGTTAAGTAAAACCAAAGAGATAATTTATTTACAAACCGATCGGCATGCAAGCTTTTGCCTGGCCATTGCCGCAGTGACGTCTATTTCTAAATAGGCGTGCAGTGTTTCAATGAAAGACATGCCGCGCCTATTTGCGTGTTTGAGTATTTTGTTAAGTTTAACTAAAACAAAAAAGTGCAAATACTGTTGGTTCAAAGCGGAAATAGACGAATGAAACATATTCGTACTACGGCAGTGAAAGGCTACCTAACACCAAAGACCAGACTGCAATGACCGTTCAATCAAAATGGCGTAACGCTTATTGGCGTCGACAAAGTCTATTATTAAAATCTCCAAAGGATGGGGTGTTGTGTAATATTATCTACATATTAAAATCACGGGCCACCCCATTCGCAACCCACGCGAGTAATTGGCAGACGGGGGTGGAAAATCAACGAACGGCTACCTTTCTGAAATGTCTAGACCATTATATATCATAGTTATCTATCTACATTGGCAAAGCTCGGATTATGGACGCCCTCGCCTGTACCCGAGTGTTCAACGCGTGGATACATTTTGCCTTGAATATGTATGTTGTCAAATATACATATGTAGGAGTATTTTACAATTTAGATGCATAATTAAATAATGGTAAATTAAATAATTATATTGCTATCAAGAAAATTAATCAACCTCCTAATGAAAACAGTGAGTGCTCATACCCGTTGCTATGAAAACAATTTGCCAACTTGTATATCAATAATACATATATCTTCTAGGGAGATACCATCAATGTCGTCTGATAAGTCTATTTTTAGATTAAATTTTCCTCCGTGCGTTTTGTACCTTCGTCATAAATAACAAGTAATTACTTAATATTATTGACGTAGATTTTCGTAAGACACGTGTGTCCCGTTAGGATTAAACGTTTGGGAACACGGTACTGTTCTTTTCTAAGATTTTATAATTGGTTATGACGACAGTCTGCCACCGTGGCCAAGTGGAGGTTAACAGACTTCATACGCCTAAGAGAGTTTATTTGTATGTTTTTTTACTTCAAATTGTGGCAATTTTCTCACGATATTCTCCTTCACCATAATAGGAAGTAATATTTAATCTTAAAACACATTTTTTTTTGTAATGATGTGCGCTTCAATGTATGAACACAGGATCCCCGGAGTGCGGGATTGACTTTTAAACCCCATGGCCATTGTTGATCATTTAATTAACACGAATGTTAGAAAATAATGTAGTAATAATTGGCGAACAAGCCTGAAAAGCTTGAATCTGAAAGCACCCTATAAGAAAATATTAGAACTGTGCACAGTAGCTGACTTGACAGGTTTGCAGACAATTTATACGCCTACGTAGGAAACTAAAAATAATGGTAGCGTCGCTCAGGCGCTGAAGAAAATACTTCGTAGATATTTAAGGAAGATTATTGTCATACATTGATATCTGCCCACGGATGGATATCCGCCCACGGATGAATGTCATTAAAGAAATTTATATAAGACTGAAATACGGAAATCAGGATGACTACTTAAAGACTACTACAAACTGAAGGAAACGAAACGATGATGTGATTCATAAAGGAAAATATTTCATATGGAAGAAACAAAATATAAGAACTCGAAAAGTACATAAAAATGTTTCGCAATAAACAGGAGCCACAGGAGTTATGACACGCGAGACCTTCACCTCGCCACCAGACAATCACAACATTCGTTCTCATGAATTATTAATACCCATAAATAGTGGACTCACCAGGGGACGACAACAACGATTTTTGATCCCCAAATTAACTGTTACAGGAGATTTAGACGACAGACACTTGGTCAAACGTCAGGAAACGATATGACCAGTGTGTATGATGTCCCGACAGGCAATTTTTAAGTAATGAAATTTAGCATACGACTTAATAACATCGCCATTGCTCGTTCGAAAATAAAAAATATATGATAGAATATGACTCTGCCCGTTTCGCCCTGAATTAACTGACACTAAGAGTGTTACTAGATAACTAGGATCCTTAACAATCCTGTTCGGAATAGGTGTTAATTGCCGAGCAATATCGACCGACCGTAACTGCTACCTGTTCTGTTACTAGTCAGATAAAATAAATACTTTTCACAAAAATTTGGAACAATTATTTAGAAAAACATGTAGATACAGAAATTTCTATAAGCATGTGCCACTTTTTAAATTGGAAGTAATACTAAACACCCTTAAACCTCAAATACATCACGTATAAACTACTTTATACATACCTATACACCCAACTAAATAATCTGCAACTAAATGATCCACTACAAGCTACGATATGGATTCAATCAACTTAAAGCAATTCACTTGATCAATATTATAATATTATAATGTGTGAATAAATTATTTTTTCTCTACGATAATTATCTGTATTTCTTTTACACCGAATGTATTCGTAACTATTGTAATATTACCTTGTTAAAGTGTAAATTATGAATAAAGATTTTTCAATATGTCCGAATAATATCCACTGAAATTGTGTTACAATTATGAAGTTGTCACAAAATGCAATCACCGGACATCAAAGGGTTCGCGATCGACGCCTCCGTCTCGGGAGGCCCGGGATGCATAGGGAGAGTGGGGCGCGACGGGGCTTATAAACGCTCTCCATTTTCAATACTTTGTCCCTATCAGCGAGACAGACCCCTTTTGTAATCGTATACGTACAGTGTTATTACTGTACCAAGTACTTATTTGTTAAGCACCCTTCAAAAACAGACAAATCCACCTACTACCGGACCCCATTCGATGTTCCCTCGGACGCATCTCCTGGGGACGGTCAAGGTTCTGTATTGAAATCAAACGCGTGGTGGGGTTATTTATACGTACACTAAAGGGACCGGTACACTACACGTTGCAAATAACTAGCCTTCGGAATTTATGAACGCATTATCTTATACTACTATGAATGATTGCATTACGTCGAGACAAGAATCTAAGTAACGATCGGTATACTTGTACAAATATGTAAATAATATCCTTATATTTTAAGTATGCGAATAAGCACACACACAAGTGTATACCGCGGGACATACATTAGATACCTCCATAAAAATATGATCAAGTGATATGCTTCAACATCCAACAAGAAATCTACTGAATAACTTGAAAATACAACTAACTGGTTGTGGCTCAAAGTTCCCATAGTCCATGTGCTGATACAGAGGGTAGGCATAGTTGGTGCAATGTGGTACATCTAGCCCATCTTCAACCCAGTCCATTGTGACGGGTTCCTTCGTCTTTTCCGAACTCTTCGTATCGTCAACCTTGGACTTGCGATTCTTGCTCAATCCTTGTTTCCTAGTGATGTTGCCTGAGCCGGGCGAGCGTGGGGAGTATAGAATGCCAGGTGGTTAGGATAAATAAGTATGCTAAATTTGATTATTGATTTGTAAAGAGCCTAATATATTATTAGAATTTCGGTTTAACTATGGACTGTTAATGTGAAGATCTATCAAAAACATAGGCAATCGGGAATAGTCCTTAAAACTAGTAATATGCATAGAATTTCCCAGAACAGTTTTGAAATGTTATAGAAAAATTTCATATTATACTACAAAAAAGACTCTTCATGTTTACTTATTCTCATGATAAATTCACACTTCTAATTAAGTCACTCACTACAATGAATACAACTTTACTATAAAGTGTGAAAGCACATTATATTCTCCTTCCAGTAACTCTACCTTTTCTGTATATCTTAAAAATTATTAAATGTATGAAACCAAACATTTCATTCGTAAACATAATTATATACATTGCAGTCTTGAATATTAGTACCTTTAAAAAACCACAACTGTTTGAATGGAATATTAGTGCCATATAAATACAGTTATAATGCTGCCAAGACTTTGAAAAGAATGAAACTGCATAGTGCAAGATCTGGAAATATTGAACACAGCAAGCTACTCATATTAATACAAAACCTAGTAGGAATTATGGAAGTCGGCATGTCATCTGCAATAGATGTTTCGGCATTACGTACTTGTAAGTGTCTTTGCAGCTTAGGGGGTGAACGTGAGACGTTCAAGGGCGGAGGGGGTCAAGTCGAATCTCATCTAATTTTACTTAAGGGGGGAGGGGGTGTCGGCGAATGTCAGCTAATTTTATTTTCGCAAGAAACAGTAAAATTGCAAGAGAATAAATAGTTTTTAATATTATGTAACAATTTAAATATCTCATTGTTAACTTTTCACTGTAGTTCTAGTATACTTACTCATGTAAATTGTTTTTTCTTTTTAGAATAAATCCGATCCATTTACGAGACACATACATTTTGAAAAACGTCATGTGAGATTGGAGGACTGGGAAGGGGGTTGAGTAAAATTTTATCGGGGTGCGAGGTGGGGGGGGGGGGGGTGTTTAAAAACTCTAATATCACCTCACGTAATTAACGGACACCCCGTTATTCAAATTTGAGGTTATTTAAAACTCAAAGTAAGCATCTAACCTAATTGCTGCAACATTTGGCTGAGGTTCACTAACTGTGAATTCACCCTCGAGCATCTGTACGGTGGAGCCCAAGGCCGTATCTCCTCTATAGGCAAAGGCTCCAACTGGTCATAGCTCACTACTCGTTTTTCACCCAATTCCTCAATAAAGACCAAACATGGACCACCATCCTGACCCATCTCTTGAATATGACAGTGATATGGCACAGGCTGATCCTGTTGCAACTTGCATAAGCATTTAACTCCAACTTGTAAAGTCGTCCCATCGGAGTATCTAGCTCCATAACGCAATTCTGCAAAATGACAATGTCTTGTTCAGTTTAGTCCAAGAAAAAATAGTATTTGAGTAACAATATGTACCTCGTCTTAGCTCACTCCAGACATCAAACTCAATGTTGCGATAAATGTCTGGGTCCAATGCTTTTGCAACTTTGTATGGGAAGGGTGTTATTCCATTATCGAGAAGATCTTTAGCACTGTTGATATTCAAGCAGTTCATACATACATTCTCCAACTGAATAAGACTACGATTAAACACAAAGATACTCAGAGATTCTTTTAAAAGACTCGCTCTTTCCAAGTCTTCAGTGTGATGCTTGCACTTCAATGCCAAAGCATTATTATTCTTATCCTTGTCCTCATCAAGAGGGGCCTCAACATAGATTTTAGCTCTCTCTTTCTTACGACGCTCAACATTCTCCGACATGAAATACTCAATATGGTTGTTTGGCATCTTATCATGTAACATTTTTTCTACAGCATACGAAAGATCCTTCAATTGATATACTCCATCATAAAGGACTTCATATACAAGTGCTATAAATAAATATTCACAAAGAATGTGAAAAGATAGAAGAAGTACATGAACAAATAGGTGGATGAATAATTGACTTTTAAATTACATCATAAAATAATCTATAGCAGGATAATAGAAAAGATTGCTAGAATGTTAGCTATGTATTTAAATATTGTTTATGGGTTTGGAGAAAATCAGGTATTTAATTGAAATTTAAAGTAAACTTACATTGACAAAAGGATGATGCTTGTATGAATTCTTTCATGTATACAGCATCAAAATGTTTTGTCTCCGGGGAGTAAAACAAGTAAATGATGTTTCCATAACCATTGCATATTTTAGTCTGAGGACCTTTGTTGGCTTCAAATATGACAAAATCCCGTCTGCAAAATATATAGCAACATATCAGTCCGACTCTTATCTTGATATGGTTTTTGGAGTTTCTCAACTAATGTTGGTTTTATTAAATGTTGAACATTATTTTTTTCAAGTCAAATAGGAAATCGCAGAAGCTAATAAGAATCATAAAACATTAAAATATCATTTGTAATTTTCATAATATATGTGCTTGTGGGCAGACGCTAAGCATTATAAGTTACCATCTCATTTGTGACCCAACTCTATTGTCTACGGAGCTTTATCTCAATTGCAACATAACATATGTTTATAATAAAATGCACATCTTATATGCAAGGCTAATACTTTGCAAATAACTGTGCATCAGTAAAAGACTAGAAAACTACTGATGATATCATTAATTCTAAAATCTTAAAACTGTATAATTACACCATACCACGCCATATCACATATAACAATACAGACATAGGTATGTAACTTTTATTATTTTCTTACCTATACAGATGGCTCATAGCCGATATTTCAATGAGACCACCCCACTCAGATGGATTGGACATTTCCTTGAGATAATTTTCAAATGGACAATTCAATGACTACAACATAAAATGTTAATTAAACAAGGAGTTGGATCAATAATAGCATAACAAAAAACACAGATTAATTAAATGTTTCTACCCCTTCAAAAAGATGTTTCTCTGCAGCCATAAAGTTAACGCAATCAAGGCGAACTTTATGGAAATAACGCTGCGTATTGAATATGTTTTCTGAAACAGCTCTAAATAGGCAGCTGGAGTCCCTAGCTGTATGCTTTCGGAAAAAGCCCATCTCGTCTAGCCAGCGGTCCGGCTCCGAGGCGCGTTTGTGTATTTTCCAGGGACCGCGACAACGGATCGGAGACGACATTATGTATTATTCTGAAAAATCTGCAGGTAAACAAAAACAAATGACGTTCCGAAATAAAATTCCATTCCATTTATCTCGATCGACACGGCGTAAATTAATATATAAAAACGAGGGTCTTATCGAAATTCGAATTACAAATCCATATCATAGCTATTGTATTTTGTCTGCCGAATGTAAATGGTTCTTTTGCAGTAAAAAAAAACACGTGCAAACAGATTCGTGAATGTAATGCTATGAAATAAAAACAAATCACTTACCGGAATAATATTTTTCACCAGTCAGCATTAGTTTGGAACTGGAATAATGAGCACGTACAATATTTTCAATGGTATAGAGAAATAATGCACGTGCCAAAGGCAACCGTCAACGAGTTGCCGGCGGGAAGAAAAATCAAAATTGTACTTCAATCAAAACAGCATTTCTGCAAGGTGTCAGTGTTGCCAGGTGCTTTGTAAAGAACCAGATTTTTAAAAGATTTTCTTTAAGAATTACACTTATATTCCATGTTTCAACGGTTAGAAACATAATCTAGTCATAAGAATTATAGAGCATAAGCTGTAACCTAGTTAGATCAGTCTAGTACAATTAATAAATTATAATTTCGTTTTAACCGTCGTTTCTTTATTATGTGACAGAACATCCCATTACCTATTTGAAGCTGTCCACAGGAGCAAAAAGTGGTATATAAATCCACTCCACTCCACATCCACTTTGCTACCCACCACACTTTTATATAATATATAAACGACATTGATATCCGAATTGCTACAAATTCTTTGCCGTTATGAAATTATATTCCATAATCAATAATATTTAATATATTTTAGAATAATCTTGAAACTTGATTGCAATGAAAATTTGAAAGCTTGTAAGCTTATTACCTCGCCTTATCGATTCAGAACATAAAAAATACCTACAATAAAAATTTTACACAAGTGGATGAAACATAAGTTTTGAAAGAAAATTTTAATGTGTATAATTAGATACAATTGCTCACATTCGTACAGATGAAATTTTTAATACATAAATTACAAATAAAATTATTAACTGTCTTTGTATTATTGGGTAGCATAAAATTGTCGAACTTAGTCTTTTATTAGATCTGAAATTTTAGAAATAGAATTTCAAGGTTCGTATTGCATTGTCTACTTAACACCAGTGAGCACCGCATGATAATATTATTCCATAACTGGATATACTTGCTTGACAGATATCATAATCACTATTAACATATTACTTTCAACATCACGTGTTTGGATCATAGAAATATTATATATAGAGTAGGGAAGATATACGGCTGCCTGTAAGCGGCAACGTTCGACAGTTATACCTACCTATAGTGGACATTCGTATGCCGCGGCTGATCTCGCCGCATGCATACGAGTCTACGGGCCTCAAGGATCCCCTCATTACCCGGACAGTCTCAAACCGTCAACCGCCCCCTGGTGATCCCTTCCCGTCTCAGACGATATAATGGTCTGTGGTTGTCATTCGCTGGCCGTCCAGCTAGAAAGCGTTGTCCATCCCTTCGAGCTCCCGCGGGGGCGAGCGGCCGTCAGGAGGACGAGCGTGCACAGGCGCAAAGCCCCTGAGATGGGTATGGGTATGATATGAGGCACTCGACGGTTCTATCTCTCTGACTACTGACACCTACGCAGCAATAGAACCGCTTGTTTTTTAATTAATGAACTCACGCTCACACACACACAAGCACACACACACACACACACACACACACACACACACACACACACACACGCAAACACACACACACA
>DWFV01001511.1:0-11099 GCA_018246775.1 Parelbella machaon machaon | reverse complement strand
GGTGGGAGGCGGGGACTGCGCGTCGAGCTTGGGATCGAGCCAGCAAGAACCCAGCAGCAGCTCGTCGCCGCCCGCCACGCCGGCGCACTTCATGCCGCGCCTCACCGCCACCCCGGAACCGAGAGACACCCCGCCACCGCCATACTTGGACGCCGCCACCCTGCCGCGTTCTCTGCAACAATGAAATAGTAATAACCATTATTAAATGCAACATGTATATATAATACATAACATTAGACGAACTGCGCTTAGAAAGAACCAGAAATCTATAAAGGGTTTATATAGGGTACTGTATATCACAATTTATAGATCTTTTTTAATGGAACGGGCAAGTTGAACTCCAGACAAAGTCTGGCATATATAAACTTATATGCTAAGTATGTCATATTTCTGATACACACACACATACACTATAACGTCAAAAATACCTGAAAATGTACATAAATTACTTTGTCATGTTATAAAAGTAATGGTAAACAGATACCGTTATAACAATAGCAGAATTTTCTTTCGTGTTCAGGTAAAAATTTATGTATATAGTCTAATTTTAAAATTTACTCGTAATGTATAATTACGTGTAGTGCAATGAATAATTACGTAGCACACTGCCATGATTCACAAATTATATTATATATAATATGTCCGATCTACTACCTTAGGAAGTAGATGTGAGCCTATTTCTACTAAAATATAAAAACAGTATTTCTTAAGAAAAAAGTGTTTGGTTGTACCGTACGTAAAACGTAGCATCACGCCTAAAATACCCGAAGAGGTAGGCAGAGGAGTATAGAACACTTCTACGTTTCACCTATTACTTTTACGTCCCATGGAAAACGTGGTGAGCCTATTGCCACACATCGGAGACTTATACAGATTTCGAGTCACTACTAGAATTCTAAATTAGAAAAATCCAATAGTACCCGACCCGGGATTTGAACCCAAAATCTCCAGATCGGCAGTCGGCCTTGCAACCGCTCGACCAACGAGGCAGTCGAGAGGCAGTAGGTAGATTGTATTTTAAATCAATATAACGCTAGTCTGATTGATATTGTGCGAGGGATATAATTAACGCTACATAAATGTATACAAGTATCGCCCGTGAAAATGTAGTAACTCGAGTACGAAATCGAGATATTGAGTCAAACAATCGTTTCATGCGCTTCGCTTCACTAGCTATCGGTGTTGCCCACTCGCCTCAGCGATTAGGGCTGTAACGCAGCTGAAAATCATTGAAATAAAAATACCTGTTGATGCAAATCGTATTAAAACTATCTAGCTACGAGGGGATTTGTTTCTAATAGAGGAATAATAAAAGGATTTAAGACAGTATCCTATAAAATTGGATATGTTTTTGAAGGATTCCATGAAGCTAATTGCTATTTTTTTATTGATTGAGATATAAATTCATAAGTGCTTCAAATTCGTTAATTAAAATAAAATAACGATTACATGGCATAAGTTATAAAACCTAGTTTATTATTTGAAGTTAAATATACACTTTTTGTACAAATGGTAATAAGAAAATAACTATAAATAATGATTAAATATGTAATCGAAATCCAACAAATTTAGATTGATTTAGCTCTAGGCTTAGGACTTAGTCTTAGGCTTCCTTACAGGCCTTAAACGATTATGTGACCTTAACAAATTTACTTATTGTGACAGCCCTATATTTTTCTAATCACGAACTGAACTAAGCAGTCTATTTTCCTTGTTTCAAAATCAAATACTTTTAAATTACTTTATTAATGTTGTAATTTTTAATTTACTAAGTACCTGTGTTTATTTTTAGAGAATTGAATACATCTTGTACTGTGGTATTTGCTATTCGTTTCAATCAGGCTTATTGTAAAGGTGCGATTATTTCAATGGACGGTAAATACAACCATAGTTTTTATTACTCAATGTTGTTATAGAATCGTTTACAATATCATTTACAATATCTTAAATTTGAAGTGTTTATTTCGCCATACGCTACGTAGATACACTTAACGAAAGTCCAAATCATACTGATATAAATTCTCCTTAATCGGCATTGCGTGTTGTTTATGTATAGTGCCTAGAAAAATTAAGCCAAAGAAAATAGTAGACTAACTTACAATTTAGTACATTAATATATGGTACAGTTGAAGAGAACAGTAATCTTATTTACTAATTATGTAAGAATCTATTCGATATCTAAATAAAAATGACGAGACATTATGTATACCTTTTTGCACCTTAGTACTTTTTGACGTAACTCACACGTAGTCAATTTGCTTTTCGTCATATTTTAGTGTGCAATATTTTGCACCTTTACACTTTTTGATGTAACTCACACATAGACAGATAATTTCTCTCGTCGTATTTCAGTGTGCAATAAAGTATATTGTACTGTATTGTGTTGCAGCGGTCAACATCCGTTGTTTGCAGTTTTGCAAGATTTAAATCATTGTGCTAGTTATAATTTTTGGTTCAACGACTTAAGAGGACCAGCTGCGGACTTACTTCACGGAATGACTAACAAATGTGTGCATACAAACAAATCACTAACAGCTGATAAGAGGATCGTAAACTTGTCTTTTCTGTTAGAAATTGGAAGGGTTAATAAATCGATATAATTGATCATAGATCTTTGGATTATCATAATGGGCGATAAAACTAAATGGACCCCGTGTTAAGGTAACAAGATAGCTTATAAATATATCTTAGTTAAATAATATTCTAACTCCAGCATAGAAAAATAACCGCGTTTATCATTCAAATAATTTTCATATTGAGAATCAAATCCACGACCTCCATGCCAGTAATCGGAACCAACAACTGGACCAACAGGTCACAGTTGAAGAGCTCGTTCATCGGGTAAAAGTCACTTATGTTTATTTTTAATAGTTCCGATTAATTCTTGGGTTATTTTGATATGTAAAAGGTAGAAGATCTGTCTACGCCTTTGTGCTGAAAATAATTAGGGTTATTTCTACTGAGACACATGGTTCCTGTATTGGCCCGTCTACCGACCTGTCCTTCGTGCAAAGGAACGATCAGTGGTGGAAGTTCTTTGGGGAACTTGAGACGGCAGTTTGGTAAGCACCAAGTCCTCTCGTTTCCGTCCGAGCTTCTATCTGACTTTCTGATTATGTCGACTTAACCACTACAGATCGGTAGAATAGGATTCGTTGTAAAGTTTAACACCGGATCACACTGAATTAGTTGCAGGTTATGACGTTAACCCTTCTTATTCTAAGAGGAGACCTATGTCTAGCAGTGTTCCGATAAGAAGGGTTGATGATGGGGATGATTTTTAATCTAATTATTATACTATAAGATATGTCCCAACCTGCATGTCCAGCGTGGGGATTATGGACAAAAACATACGATTCCACCAGTAGACTTAAACAGGCTGTTGATGATTATAATGACTATTAGATATACAATAAAATCATCACTTTGTCACCACTAAAAATGTATGCACTTGCCTCGTGTTGCATTTACTGTCAGCGTATGAACAATTAACCGAGTTACTGGACCCAACTGACCGTGTTCTTCGCAACGTGGCAGAACCTTATGTTGCTGGTACTAGGGCATCTAGCTCAGTATTACTGTTACCGCACCGTATGTCTAACATCAAGATGAATACTTTGTCTCTCTGTTCTGATTTAAATAATAGAATGCTATTTTAAACCCAATGTATTATTCACAGAGCAATTATATTCTTTTGAACATTTGATGAGTACTTTAAAAATGGCGGATTGAGATTTGCTTAAGAATTCATTTATTAAATTTAAATAAAGTACATTTGATTTCGTACGTTTTCTGAAATATTTGTTGCTACTCAATAACAGATGGCGCCACTTGGCGTTATTAGTGTGTTCCTAGAAGAGGATACATAGATGTATAATTATTCCGAAAGTTATCTAAGCTGTTTTATTTAAATTTTGCCTAACGTGCGATGTATTGTATATTTGATTGTATGAAATCTACTTTATATGGAATACTGGAGCCTTAACAAAACTGCATAATAATATAATTCATTTAATTACAGGACTGCTAAAAGAGATTTCGTTAGAAATGAGTACTACCTTTTTGGTACTTTCAGTTTCATTATTTTATTTTAATTTTTTTTGTGTATATAAGTAATTAAATAAATAATAATAATATTATAGGGAGCTTTAATAATGGCCTTCAGATTTTAAATACGCAAAAATCTTACTATGCCATCCACACCGTTCATTAAAATACATTTCAAAATAAGTACCTACTTATAACCAGCTCTCCTCTTACACATATTTTTGTTGCAGAGAATCGAACCTATAGTTCAATAGTCAGGTTCAATAGCCACTAGACTAACAGCTCAGACACTCGGTTTGCAACACAGTTAAGCTTTGCAAATATTTTATTCAATAACTAATTTTAAATATTTCAACCATGAAACTATACTTCGTGGAATTGTATCGCAGAAGAAAATAAATTTATAACGGAACAAAAAACGCAGTCGGTAACTAATTAACTGTTAAATACCTTTACGATACTCGTTACATCCATATCGTAACATCCTAAACGTGGAAGGTCGACGCTCGGCATGTATCAATTAAAACGAGTATTTCTTTAATAGTGACTAATCCTTGCACATTTTAGAATATTTGGGATTTAATTGACACATAGGACTATTACAACCTAGGACTATTTTCGAAGAACATCCCTACTAATATTATAAATATGAATGTAAGTTTGTTTGCTACGCTTTCACGCGAAAACTACTTAACCGATCATCATGAAACTTTGTACACATATTCTTGGAGGTATTAGAAGTAACATAGGATACTTTTTAAGGAAAAATTTTTTTTTACGAAAGATAAAAAAAATATTTGTCAAAAATCTCGAAATCTAGCTTTTTCAATGCGTTTTTATTTAAAATAATGTTATAAGTTAGTTGTGTTGGTAACTTTTGATGAATTCCTGAATAATTTAATGCTTCAAGCGACGAAGACGCGGGCAAAAGCTAGTATATTATAAAGCTTACACACTATTTTTCTCATGTTAACCCTAGTTTACCCACTTAGACGCTATATTTCCAAAAACTATTTACAAAGATCAAAATCCGTTTACGAAGGTAAATAACCTAAAATCATTTATTTCAATAATTTTTATTTCTATTACGATAGCCGTTAAAGAAATCGTTAAAACGAAAAACCGTAAATGAACAATAAATAAGCAATGATTGGGTTTATTATCAACATTAGGTTGGATACACACCGAGCTTATAATATAAAAACAAAGTGAAGCTAAATACATGGTCAATGTATATTTTGATTAATAGTTTTATCCTTATTCAATATTAACCTATATATTTATGTTTGTTAAGGGTAGTTTTGCACTTGTTGACAATTATCCGTTGGACCCTTTTGTTCATTCTAAATTGCAAATGCGACTTCAAAATTGGTTTATTTAGTGAGCTTACTTTTATTTGCGAACCTTATTCAACCCTTAGATTTATCCCAGACATCGTTTTAAGTAATGTTGTGCTCCCATAACTTAGGGCAATTACACACGAGAATACAAAAACTTAATCATATGCTATTACCGAAAGTAGAGCAGTTATACTTTGGACATGGAGTCACTTTTATTATCGACAAAAAAGGAACCTCACGCCTGTAATGCCCGAAGAGGTAGGCAGAGGAGTGTAGTACACTCCTATTTATTATTGTTTATAATCAAATTTAGATGTTATAATATATAAGATGAAACATGGTGATATTCATCACGGCAACACATTAGTAACCCGCTTCCTATCTCCATTGAACAGTGTCAACACGCACCACGATTGCCCAAGAGCACGGCACGCAACCATTTGTAATAAGCAGTGTAAAAACTGTCTATTTCCATTATAATATAAATTTGTCTCGCTAACAGTCCGTTTTGGCCTTGTACATATTTTTCGCAAATGCCTGTATCGATAGTGATTGCGGTCATTGGCCCGTGTGATCTGGCGCAATATAACTAGAAAAAATTTGAGTTACAAGAGTCTGGATTGCGAGTAAAACGTGACAACTACGTGGCGGCTTTCAGAAAACAATAATTTGGTGGTCAGACGCCGAGAGATAATTGCTGTGATCTTGCGCCGCGCCCGCCGTTGAGGTCCGTTGGAGAAAAACACAAACTTATAAACACTACAGATATACACTTAAACATATAATAGAAGTTTCATTAGGTATTCTATTTATTTTGAACGTGATTCTTTTTTATTTTTTTGGCATATTATCGTTTTGTAATATAATACAGGATTGTATTATTTATGAACGGTTTTGTGATTGGTAAACGCTTGAGTCTTGCTGATTTATTCAACTGTAATTCTGATTCAACTCTACCTGATTTGATTCCACCTGATCTGCTCGATCCGATTCTTTCCTATCGAGAAAAATATTACCTTTTTTTACTAACAATAGACTCTCATTTGGCTGTAAGGCCTATGTCCAGCAGTGGACTGAGATAGGCTGATGATGATGATGATGGCTGTAATTTCAACTGATTGAAAGCGAGATGCAGCCTGGGATGTAGCACGCTCTCCTGGAAAGTGCCTATTCACTACGACGATATACTTAATAATCTTCTGCAGTTAGATATATTGTATTTAACACCGTCTTTATGACTAAATTGATTTAGTCATAAAGACGGTACATACTTAGGTATGTATGTAGATCAATTGCACTTATGTTATATGTAAATTAAGTTTAACAAATGTATACGCAAGTGATAGCCTATTGGTTTAGTCTAGTCTTGATGGTATAGTCTTCCACCCCCGGATCACCGATTTAAAAAAGTACGCTTTAAAATTACCACATTACAACGGTGAGACAAACATCGTGAAGAAACCTGTACATCTTACAGTTCTCCATGTTCTCTGAAGTATCTGATCTGTCAACGTAAACTTGGTAAGCGGGTCAGACTATGTATGCTCTCAATTCTTCTCAGTCTGAGCAAAGCCCAGAGTATAAGAGTCGAACGATAAAAGGGTTGACGCCATCATTGATGAGGGGCTTAGTGTGCCATGATGAGGGACTTAAGTGAATCAGTAATAATAATAATAATATGAAGGATGAAATATATGACATACAATAATGTAAAAATATATATAATAGATTATTTTAATCCGCTAGTAGATAATCTAATGTTCTAGGTCAGTCTCGACAAGTGTTTTGTTCATGTCTCAAATATTACTCCATCGTTAGGTCATAAATTGTAATTCGTTCACAGAGCAATGCTAAATGTTTTGTAGATATGATTTCACAAGTCAGTCACATTCGTCGCTGTAGAGAACTTAAAAGTACCGAGACTAAATTTTAAAACTTAACTTAGTAATATTGAGGTTCTATTTAATTTAATTACCTCGTTTAATATGTAATGTCATCATGTTTAACAAAGTAAAATAAAATTAAGAAAGCATTTTTTTATATTTTTTTCGAAAAATTTACGGTGGTGGTGACGGTTTCAATTTTAAATAACGAACATTTTTGGTTTTTTTTTAAATTATTGGATTATATGTTAAATCTCTAGTTAACGAGAACGTATATTTAAATAATTGGCTTGCAAATGAGTTATGTCGACATACATATATTTCAAACATAATTTAAGGGAGTTCAATGCGAGTGGTATTGAGGGTGGCAAAAAAACTTGAGTAAAGTTGAATTTGTTCAAGGTCACTTTAAAGAAAAAAGTCATTTGAGCGTTTCCTGACGTCATCATTAATTTTCGTTTCCATTAACAGTTGACGTTTCTTTACCAACCCCTTTATTGCTCTAGCCCTGGATTCCAGTCTCTCCTTTGCATGCGAAAGTTTACGAATTGCAATCGTTCCTATTTATTGTGAAATTAATACTGAACATTTTTTCAAATACCACATTATATGAATTAGCTCTTAAATATCTACAGATATTCTACGTTATAAGATATTTAGTTTTAACTTAAATTAAACATTTAATTGTATGTCTTTATAAATGAATGGTCACTTATCGTATTTGTATAAATTAATAAATATATTTTGCTTTATTGATATAACTTTTTTTATTTCCAGTACTTAAATCGATAATAATTGTAATTCCTTTCTTATGATTATAGTAACCCACCATAGGGTTGTAATAAATTATTTATGTACTCGTAAAACTTATAAACGTTACAAAAAATTAAACTTCCCAAAGTTTCTTAAACCGAAATATTTTTTACAACGACGTGTAAACTACGAAAAAACTATAGTTTAGCGATCATAATATTTATTACTTGTATTGTTATAATCGATATAATGATAATTAACAACTTTAATTATATTTAATAGTGAAATATTTAATAAAATACATAGTTTGTTATAAAATAAATCGCATATAAAAAATATAATGCAAAATCAAGACACGCTTTAAATTATTTATTCGAGTACCTCAAGCAAGAATTTCTGATGTCACGATTTAAAGACATGGAGGTGTTAGTTTAAAAGTTAAATATCATTATCACGGCGAAATGTTATTTTGTAAGCTTTTTTCGATTAATTACTATTATTAATGTATCGGTCAAGCACTGAGAAAGTGCCCGGTCGTTATCTGCTCTGCTGGACTGACGAGAGAAAGCTATTGTGGCCGTGAATCAAACAAATTATACATACAAACATATTAGTATATGTACATATCTCGAACGCCGATATGATAATAGCATTATGAATATTAATAATAATACAGGGGCATCCTCACAATTCGCATTTAATTCACCTATATTCATATCGCATTAAATTTATTTCTAATAATTAATGGTTTCGAGAAAGCTAAGATGGACTTAGTTGTAAATATTTATAACGATAAAATGTTTATTTTTAAAATTAGGCTCGTTTAAATATTACACCGACAGGATATATTTTAATAAATAAATTTTAAATTAATGTTAGCGTGATTTAATTACGTATAACGAATGTTAATATAATGAACATGTTTAACATAAATGAAACATATTCGTGATTGCAATCTGCTAAGTTTATGAATTCTGCTATATTTTGATAATAATGTTGACCTCTGACCAAAACTGACCTCGCTTGTCTAAATTAAAGCAGATACTAATTGATGAAGAAGTGAGAATTTTTCGAAAAATCTCTACGTGTATGAAGAAAATGATGAATTTACTCACACATGCATGTATTAGAATGTCAGTAAGAGTGGAGATATATGATACTCAGTACTTTCTGCCTATCATTGAGGGACCTGGTATGACGATTTAAATATAGCCTCTCGCACTAGTGTTCGTTCACTAGGATCGATGTTGATGAAGTGGCTATGAACACAACGATAAGGACACATGCACCTGGAATATATACACATATACCTTACTCATTAATTCAGAAAACTGGGCGGTATTATTGCAGTAGTGTCAAAGTGACTACTGAATATTGAATAGTGATAAATATCCTTCACTACCATTTGTCTCCCCTCCCGCGGGCCCTATGTAAATAAATAGAAAACTAATGTTACCTTGACTTAAAGTTCGTTTTTAATTACAACCTTTATACAATTCTCGTAATATTCTTTACGAACTACATATGTATTTGTTTATGGACAACCCCCTCCGGGCGTAGGACGTCTTTTGTGAAAGTAATTTAATTTATGAAAGGTGGAACATTACTTTTTTTACATCTGTCCTATGTTGTAATCTATGAGCGAATTAAATTTCATCAAAATTGTTTCAACCGATCAATCAAAAACGCACAGAAATTTATTGTCACAAATGTTATATTGATATTGACATGAATTCTGAACGAAAAATGTAAGATTTAAAAATATGATATACATATATATAAATAAAACATTGGTTTTCGATGTAATTATCATTAAAAGCGTTTATTTCTATGAATACTAAAGGTTTTCTGTAAATATTTGGAAGTTCGCTGGTGACATTTTTACTATACTTAGTTTCTTTTCTTTGACTTTTACTAATTATACCACTCCCTTTTTTGTGCGTACTTAGAATAAAATATTAAAGAAATAGTAATTACAAGAACGTTTTCTTCAGAGCGTATTTCTTGGTATTTAATTCAATTAATTATTGTGAATACACCTGTAAGTGAGAAAGAGATGGACGTACACCTAATAATTTCCACTTATCCTTGCGCTATATCTGCGGGGGTTATCAGAATAGCTGTTAATTTTCGTACATACAACCTTTTTTAGCTTACGGCCGTGTAATGTGAAGTATTATTTATTAGTATTCTCTTCCCTTTAAAAACAAATAAATATATAAACAACATATTATATGAAAAACCATCATCATCAGCCTGTATCAGTATTGTGAGTTTTTCTCATAATTCTAAAGCTGGGCACATGGGTTGGAGATCGCAATGCAAAGCATCTCGCACCCTCTACGTTGCAGGCAGTTGGGGGCAAGGCCACTTAAAGTATAGTTAAAATTACTCCAGATTGGATTACTTTGATATCCGCACTACATACAGACGACAAGGTACAACATTTTTCCATATTCAAATATACACAGACAGAAAAATTAGACCTTAATGCATTTGTACTAACTATAGGTACTAGAAATGTTAAAGAGATTCAGATTATAATGAAGCATGAATTTAGAATGATACGAAAATTTAAATATAAGAGCCGTTACTGTTTCATGATCTGTGAAATGAGCTGAATTTTAACTAGCAGCTTACTCTACAACTGTAATTTGCGAATTCATAACTACGTATGTACAAATGTACATAGGGAAGCTTATATATTTATTATATACTCGAAATACAATCTACTGCGGTAGTAGCGAGGTTGGAGCCTGTAAAAACCCTTTTCATAGATGTTTATTGAATGCCATATTCATTGGTAAGACAATATATAAAAAAATACTAATTTGTCAGACATTGTATTAACTTTTTTATAAAACAAACAGATTCTTCCACAATCACAGCAGTAGGAAGCTATTCCAATTCATCCTATAATTTGACTTTACAACAAACAACAACAACAAAATCAGCCTATCTTAGTCCACTGTTGGACATAGCCTTCCCCCAATGAGCGTCATCGCGCCCTGTCCTCGGGGGTGCTAAGAATCACCGGGCTATGATCGGTTACCACAAAAACCTGACCCTGGAAATT
>DWFV01001510.1:0-11107 GCA_018246775.1 Parelbella machaon machaon | reverse complement strand
CATAAAACGCATGCCCATTCAAAAGCTCTCTCTAAAGTATCTGGGGTAACGATATAATAATAACGTAACATCACGCCTGTAATCCCCGAAGGAGTACGCGGAGGAGTGCAGTACCATCCCATGTTTCAACAGTTACGTTTAAGTCCCATGGATTATATGGTGAGCCTATTGCCATACAACGGCCACAGATCCAGACTCCGAGTTACTACTAGAAATTCGAAATTCGAAAAATCTAATAATACCCGACTGGTTATTTGAATCCAGATCCTCCCGATCGGCAGACCACTCGAATAACGAGACAGATATAGTACTAATACATAGTAATACTAATCCATACTCCTGCTCTTAAATATTTAGCACGCACAATAGATATTTGGAGACGAAAATAAAGGGAAAAATCATATAATAACCGTACGTTCTATGCGAACAGTAAATATACAAGCGATATAGAACAATAGATCCGAATTAAATAACTTCAGCGCTTTCGAATATTGCAGTCATTATGCTGTACCAAGGCTTGAATCAATGCGCTTAGAACGATGTGTTGCGTAATGAGTACTCAAAATGCAAATACGAAACAATATTGAAACCAAGAAAATTTTTATCGAAAACAAGATTTATAGAGATATTATTTCATTAGACCAGGTCCACAGAGTATGCGGAGAGCACCGAATGCTAAATAAATCTATCCTTAAAAGCTCATGCTTCAGATCCGACACAACATTGTTATTATTATATTTTCACACCAGATCCCTTACAGCGTAGGCAGAGAACGCCGAGTGTCAGATATGTTTTTTCTTACAGATGTTTTTCTACTCGTACATTCACTGCTCTCTTTATACATGCACACCGGCTTCGAAGATTTTTGGCTTCGGCATCAGCCAGTATCTGGCCTAAATAGGCCTGACTGAGGTCAGACCTGGTCACAAATTACAATATTCTTTAATTAAGATTTCATATATACGTCAACTGAGACAACGCTAGTCAAATACACGACTCTGCGGCAACGCCACAAGTAAACAGTGTGCAATTTGCAAGGCTGCAACAAAAACTTGCAGCTGAATAGAATGAATTGGTCAAATTTATTCTCCTAGTCATAATGCCATTGTCGACGTCGCCCGACCGCCGCCGTAATTAGCAACTGCGTTCAGCCTTTCAACGCTAGTCGACTGTACACGCTTCAGAGACAGCGCCGAATCTAAACTGTGTGCAACGCTAGACACAAAGCAGCCAGCCATTTCATATTGAGCACAACCGAAGCGTGCATGGAACAGGGAATACGTTCCGTTTTCGACAACTGCACTGCCACTGCGTTCCAGTAACATTGCTTTAATTAATTGGATGTCTTTGAGGCGTACGTGTATACAATTTATACGTGAACATACTATATTACGAAAACGTAAATTATACATAGGTATGTATAATTCACTTAGAGTTCATACGTGAACGTACCATATTACGAAAACTCATAAATTAAATTGGATCTAATATGTATAATTTTGATTTAAGCCTGTAATTCTAAAGAGCTGATGTTATTATATTATTAAAAACATTAAACATTCGCAAAACAAGCGAACGTGAAATTAATACAATCCTATCTACACACCATGTACGACCCGAGCTGGAGTAATATCCGCAATATGTCTATATTAAATAAACAAAATACTCATATTCGCCGGAAACTCTGACCGCTGGCTGTAACTTCTCATGTCAGAGCTCATGCAATTTGTGAACTCTCGTAATCCGCCCGATACCTACTGAAATTTAATAACCATCTGGAAACGCCGAAACTTTCCGCGTTCATTTATATCAAAGCCACAAATCCACACGATGTGTACGTCCGTCTATTTAGCTTTCAGAGATTATACTCATAAAAGTTCATAAAGCTAATGTTGATACTATAATTCTTGGGGAAGACAATGTTTACTGTAGAACTTTATCCATTAAGCGTTTTTGGGAATTATCTTTTTGGATTAATTCTCTCTTGAGATTCTAAAGTAGTTTTCGCTCTTAAATTTTTTCATTGGTACTACCCAAAATCCGGATTAGAATCATTGGAAATATTTGCCTTTTTTAGTACTTATAAAACATGGGAGATTGTAGACACCAAGTGAAATAAAGTTGCAACATTGGAACCATTCGGCACGCAGATTTATGGCGGCCGGTTAAAAATTTTCACGACTTTTTCTATTGTATGGAGGGCACACGAAGAAAGTTACTGATATATATATTCTTTAGAATTACTTTTTAAGCAAGGTTAAAAGGGTCGCGTAAAATTTTTCCCTTCCCCCAGCCAGAAGCCATACCTGAGGAGAATGGACCGTGATGGGTTGCAAATGCATTTTTTGCAAAGAATAGATCCCGCGTTCTATTCATTCATTCATGACTCGTTCATTCATTACATTCCACAGATAGAAGACGTCGGCCTAAGCTATAATGAAAATAAATGTAAAATATATTTTAAACTATTAAAAATACTTATTAAAATAACCGTATTCCAAACCATATTCTATATTTGTTTTTAACACTCGTTGTCCAGTCGCGTTATCCGTTTAAAGAATTATTAGAATGTATATAATACATGTATATAAATAATACAAAAAATAAAAAAACTTCAAAAAGAACAATGCTGTACTTCTTAGCGTTTAATTCTTCAGTTCGTTTAATTTAGCTCACTAGTTCTTTACTTCTGCTATGATACAACATAAGTTTTTTCTTGCAGTAAAAATAGTACTAAGAGAGTAGACACAGCAATTACTGGCACAAAGGGCATTTGATATTATTCTAAATACCAGTTCTCATTACCTGCTTTGCTTAGGTGTTGTAAAAGACGTCAGAGGAATTTTGTTCACAGAAATGATTTCTTGCAACGAGTAAAATGTATGGACGCTAACAATTTTAATCACCTTGGAATAAATCATTCGCATCTTTCAGAAGACTGTATTATGACATATGATTTCGATTTCAAAATACGATTTGTGTAATAATATTGGACCACAACATCAGTTTTTTCTGAACGTCTTACTAATATTTCGGCCGGTAATCAATAAATCTAAATCAAAACAAACTAGGATAAAAACATATTTAACAATATCTTTTCGCTACAGAAGAAAAGCCGGAATATTTTCCTGTTTTTAGTATTACAAATTTAATAAATAAAAACTTTGATCGGGATAATATATTTCGAATAGAGTCGGAAAGTTTTGTATCGGCTTCTGCGCACTCCAGATGCAATATATCACGGCAAGGCCGTATGAAGCGTAATTTATCCCGGTTGAATGTAAAACACATGTATTACTGTCAATCGCTTTGATTTTTTTCCAACATGGCTGTAGACGATCGTCGTAAACAGACGCTTTGTTGCAACAATTTCTACGATACCACATTTCTGCGAGATTAAATTCGTAATACCGCCTTCGTTTGGCTCTGTTCCGTATTCACTGCGCTTACTATAGAAATTTTCTCATATATTTGTTACATCAGAATCGAGTTATCCAAGAAAATTATTGAAGCTCCCTCCCCCGCTTCGAATTGATCTTACAACGAATGAGCTAAGTTACATACGTGATATTAAATTCAGTCTCAAACAATGTTAATATTGGACGGTTGCTTGCATAAATAAAAGCTTAATATTAAAATAAACTAAATCTTATATTTGTTACTGTATGTGTACAGTGAAAAAAAGTTTTAATTATATAGCTGTCGTGGTAGGGGCTTGAAGAGAAAATGGGATCTTTTTCAGAATGGCTTATTTGTCAATGTCAGAGCAGTGACGCTTGCGTCTGTTTCTGATAGCCCAGTTGTTTCGTTTTATTGGTAACGTATCCTTGTGACTGATTTGATGAAGGCCATTTGTATAGAGAATTATCCCATTTACTGAAATACAATTTTCTCTGTGGACGCTAAATTATGTTGTAACTTACAAGTTAATATATCTCCAACATTCCCTCGTATACTAGGGCGAAGAAAAATGTATTTATTTGCAAGTTGAGTATTCCTATGAGCTTCGGCGATATTGAAATAACTGCATGTTTTCATATTAATATAGCAATGAGTCCATATTAGGACTCACCATATAATGTCAAAGTCCACAACGAGAGTTATCAAGTTCATCTATTTACCAATATATCTTACGATAATTTGAAATACATTTATTCTATAACTTTAAATAACTTTTCTAGGAGTACTTCTTCTTACTGCTGCTACTACTACTAATACTCCGACTACTAATGTTATTATTACTTACTACTAAAACCTGTAATAATTTCGATAACAAACACAATATGTCAAAATTTTCATATCGTGATATTAACAGTACGAAATGTTACATCGACACACACATATCTAGTTTAATAAATGTCATATATATGATTACACTGTACCCTATTATCTAGTACAAGGCGAAATGAGATTTCAGAAATAATCCGTGAAATGTCACTGTCGCAACGTCTGTGACATACGAGTGCGGAGCGACGTCACGTGTGCATTGGATACCAATTTTTTAGACACAGGCCGCTCAAATAATGATATTAAAAATGTCACGTCTTTTATATTGTGTAACATTATTTCTTTTAGAATATTCACATGTGTTTATTGAATATCATTTTAACACACTTTCTCGTTATTATATTGTTGATGAACAGTTTTTATTTAACTTCTTAATAAACTAAATACACAAAACTTCTCACTGAAAAATCTGATGTTATGAGCTAAAGATAGTTTGTAGATTTATTTTGTTCTTATTAGATTAAATGTATGAAGAGTATGATGAATGTGGGAGAAGTACGGCGTGTCTCCAAGCTTTGTGATATTGGGCACTCCGCGCTCTCTGCCTACACTGTAAGGGACCTGATGTAAAGCTATGTATGTATGTATTAAATTAAATATTGTGATTATCTGCAATCCTTAAACCGTTCTACAGCTAGATGTGACTTCTCTCTCAAAAAAGAAACATTAAAAGCGTAATTCATTATGGAGGTCAATGCGAACCTCAAGAACCTCAAAGAACACTGGAAAATTGTAAGGTGTGCAGCCTTCCTCAGGATGCTTTCCTTCATCAGTATAGCAAAGAAAGTTATATTTCAAAAACATGACATTTCTAAGCGAAAAGACTTAAACTAAAGATCTGAACGATCTTGAAACAGGTATTTGAACTAAACAATCCGTAAAACTACATAAAGGTAAATGCAGTCTTCATTGACTTAAATAGCTTTATTCTACATCGAGAACTAAATATACATGGCAGTGTGTGCATGGCAGACCAATTCGGTCTGTGTAATTTGCCCCGCGTTTTGTCCCGCCAGCTCGGTTTTTCTTTTTTTGCTGAGCCAGGCTAAAATTTCCAGTTGTTGCAGACTTTTTGATTTCCTGTGGATTTTCCCCTTCGTTTTTTTTTTAAGAAAATGAAGCGGAAATGGAAACGTGTATTCTATCCGGTGTTAAAACCGCCACTCGTAATTAAAATAAACGTATTTCTGAAGAAATAATATAAATAATCAATTGTACTGTCAGTCCTATCGTGTTCTTTAGTCGTTATTATAAAGATTTTCAGCGCATTGTTTCAATGATTCCATGACAGTCCTTAATCATCGTAGACCTTACAAAAGCCTAAAAAACGACTGCTAGCTACTTATTTACGTAACTTAATCAATTAAAATTTCCTCAAGCCAGAAATCGTAATAAACCTTTAAATACATATAAGATTTAGTAATTGCGCGTGACATTTTCCTTTCATATAACATAATACAGGTAAACAAGTACTCGGAGGGAAACTCAGCGCGCTCATTTCAGCGCGTCCCCAACGGTTCCGGGACCTCTATTTGTCATTTTATTAGTCACGCGCCCCGCAATATTCTGCGAAATAACTCGGTAGCTGGTGTGGCGAGATTGCTTCCGAGTTTACTGCCTCCATCCAAGACCGAGAGCCGAGAAAAAGTTGTAAATTTTCCGCCAAATCGCGCATTTATACGAGTTGGACTGACCTCCGCAGGTCCCGTAACCGCAGCCGGTAATCCGATCTCGCTCGAGATTGGCCTCACCTGGACTCTCGCCTTATATTAACATCCTAGTGTATTCTCTAGCAATTTTCTATCCATTTAATATTCCATACATTTATGAATCATATAAGAAAAGTAAATTTATACACCTACTGAATCTGAGTATATCACATTTTGAGATTGCTATTTCCTATTTCTACTATTCACTCTTTCTTTGTCTATACCCATTCCATATGGCAAGTATTCATATATTATTTCTCTACAATCTACCCTACTGTATTACGAATTGATCTTTCTTGTAACTATTAAGATATTAACGGGTCTTCTTGTATCAAAAATATAATGATACACATGTGTAAAAAAAAAATAGTGAAACTATTCCAACAGTGTGTAAAAAGCTGAATAATAACCTGTGGACACGCCCCTTTATTATTAGCACTTTAAGTTGTCATTAACTACACATATTTTTAGAACTGATATTAATAATGTAGTAGGTAATATAATTCTAAAGTAATCGACTTCGCAAAAAATATTGAAGTGGAATTGACAACCTAAGATATAGTTACTTGAAAGTCGCCTGTAATTTTTGTCGATGAGTAAATATTAATTTCAATTTTCGGTAATAACCTCCATTTGTAGTAGGCACAGAAAAACTTGGGTCGAATTATTATCCGCAGCGTACCCATTAGCAAATTGTGTAATTTTCCTTTTTCAAATTTCTGTAGGCCTCTGACAAAATTGCTTCGCCCTCGCAACCCACCATTTAATGGAAGAAATGATGAAAATTGGCCCCAATAATAATTACGTGAATCAAGGTATTCGCTTTGTTAACAATAATGTTTTTACATAAATACAAACTGTGTAAGAACTGTAATAGATTACACCTAACGGACTGTTATTTAGTGTAGGTACGATATATGTCATTAGCAATACAACTTTACTTTTAGATACTATTCAAACTCAATTCCGTTTACGTCAATTCAAAAAATTGGATGTATTATAAAACATATCCGCAGACTTCAACGGCTGTGTTTTCGCGAGCGTTATTTTAAATTAAATATTTTTTTTTCGCATTCTATATTTGAACGCCGAATGGCGCTCCGATTGCTTTAACCAACGTTTGGTTAAGCTATCTCATTTCCTCTCGTTCCCTTCGACTGAGCAATGGGGTTTCTTTACACTTTCAGCACACATATTTTATTTGCTCTATCTCTAGTTGCTAGGAAGTCATTGGATTCCACATCGACTTAAACATTAAGAGTAAGTAACAAGAAATTATATTTATAACCTGAAATGTTTATGTCAATTGGGTATTTTAACGAGAGAACTTAATACCCGCATCAAATAGAGAAATCTATAAAACTATCTTTATTATATATAGAACATAATGCTAGGAAATTATTACTACAGGGGATTTACTCAACCGCCTTCAGATTAGTATTAACGGTAGTGGGAAAATCTACGAGAATATTGTATAGAAATAATCCTGTGAGGATTTATGAGGATACCCACTCAACATAAAACAGGTTAAGGCCCCGTTCAATAGATTCGTCCAAATCTTTTAGGATCTAAAGAAGGTCGCAGATTTATACCATCAAGTTTATAAGCATTACTCTCCTTGAATAGAAAACACACTAACTACATAATGTACTGCCGTCGCTATTTACGAAAACGAACACGTGTGCACACGTAAACACTTCTATATATACCCGTCATAGTATTTTACTTATTATTTCTTATGTTAATTTTACCATATACGTTATAGAAATACTCTATACATTTTTAAAAACTTCCTTTAAATATCAATCTAAGTAATTAACCGTATAACTGGCTGCCAATTAATATTAAAAAATACTGACTTTACATTTGTGACTTTAGGATTTTGTAATTTGTGTACACATATAACTCGTAAATAATTCTGTTTTGTACACGTAAAAAATATGACAAGAATCATACTCCATAACATGCTAGAAAATAATATCCCTAGTTATTTGCGTACGGCCAGTATGGCATTGTCCTTTCGAGTATTATTAACATTAATTCAGTCACTATTATGATATAGTTGGAGTATTTAAATAGAACGGGCGCAAGAGGCATAATACAATGTGGCTTTGAAAAGCTTTATTCTATAGCGAGCAAGACCAGTTGACAATAGGACTAAAGGAACTCATATTTGCTACTGTTCCCTCTCACGGCCACGGAATTTAAATGAACTTTGGCCAACAACAATGACACCACAGACTTTTGTTCCACGAACAATACATTTTACCGGTGGAATTAAAAACTGTGAACAAAAGAGTACAAATTCATATTGCGGTATACACCGAACCCGCGACGATTACGCCGCAACCATGGTGCCTGCGTTCCCGTTCCCTGGAAACAGCCGAACCATTCGTTTTGTTCACCAACACGACACAATACCTATCATTACCACCCGAATCAAATGGCTTTCGCGTCGAATGAGCGTGACTCACATTTGAATTGATGGATTTTTCTATACCAACAATTCTGCCTACCCCATCTGCGGTGATACATTGTTCAATTGACAGTAACAAATAATTAGTATAAAAGTATATAATGTAAAATTCGTTGGAAATGGATCAAGTTAACAAGTTTATATCGTACAGTATTATTGGAAAACATATTTTAAACTTTAATAGTTAAATTTTCTATGAATTGACTACATTATTGCAATATAAAATCACTGATTATCTTAAATAGAAAAATCTGCAAGTAGCAACTTACATGTTATAGGCGTTATGAATAATATTACTGGGTTTTCGCATTTAACACGTTCGCCATTAAAATTTACTTAAGTATGTTGAACAAATCTTGAAATCTGTAACAAACGTAACATCACGCCTCTAATCCCCGAAGGGGTAGGCAGAGGAGTGTAGTACACTACCACGTTTCACCAGTTACGTTTATTGCTTGAAATCTGAACCATCATAATTTAGTTGTTTGCTACGACATCTTGTCAAAGTACATGCTAATATGGTGTTAAATTGGTGTAAAATATTTTTAGTGTAAAAAATAAATGCTTACACGTAAATTCTTAAAGAAATCACTAACTTAAATTTACCTAATACGGAATTTAATTCTTACAATACGTAGTAATTAAGTTGAAAAACAGAGCAATGAAAGCGTACATACTTTATAAATCTTAGTAATAACGCGCAGAGTAATGAAGAATAGAGCTTTTAGGGTAAAAACCTTTAAAAGCTACTCTTGTGCGAAGCCAAATTTTTCCCTCCGAAATCACCACAAAGTACTCAACCTGCTCGTATTAGGGAAAATAGCAGCACGCTTATAGTTTTGCCCTTATATGTACCTTGAAGATAAGTTGCGCGAAAACAACGTATGTATATAAAAATGTAGGTGAGTTAAAATAGATTGCTAGCTGCTTTGATATAACTTGAGGGAAGGAATTGAGACTAGCTGAACTTGACCAAATAGGTCAGAGATTGACTGATGGGCGGGTCAGAAATGACGAATGTGGAAGAAGCACTACCTACGCCGTAAAGAAACTGACGTGATGGTCTAATTAAAAAGCTAGCTGCTAAAAGAACCATCGTAGATTTTACTTGGTGTTCTAGTTTCAGTCTGACACCCCCTGACACCTCCCGGCTGTAATTCGCTTCGGGGACCATGTCACAACAGGTTCATAATTTGCATGCCGGTTCAACGCTGTTATGAAGAATTAACATTTTGTACCAAATAAATCCAGGAATACTATAAAATTATTGTTAGAGCAGATTTAAAGCTTGGGGCAAAGCTGCATAAATATCAGATTATTTCGTTACAGAGGCTGGTTAAAATTATTTATTAGCTTGTTTAAGCTTATCAATTAATCTAACATAAATATTAAATACGCTGGACGGAAATAAATGAAATGTACGTATATATAGATTTCCGTTGAATCGCACAAGGCTTTGAGTAATGGCAACATTTCTTCGCCCGGCAATAAAAACAAAATAGAATATAAGATTGTCTACGAAACAATTCGTTTGCGTAGACAAAGTAGCCGACGACAAGCCCTTATCGATGGTACATGTTATTTGTCTCAACAGAGCTACGATACCGAGCCAAAAACTTATTTTCGAAATGTTCATAGCTTGCAGCTTTTCAGTAATATTTTACCACATATAGAATCATCATCATACTATACTATCATCACTTTTTTCGCAAAACAAAATTACATTTAAACTTCTTTAATAACGGCCAGTCATCTGTATCTTTACACAGTTACGCAGTAAACAAACAAAGAAGTTTTTTAGTAGACGATTTTACTTGGTTTTTTAAATATAAGCATCGCTATATTATGCGACATTTATGACGTGGTTGCCGGCCAACGTGTGTACTAAAGGCTATCATATTAGTTCTCAGAAATAGCAATGCGTTTGTAAGTGGGTTTGAAATAGAACCAGTACTAACTCTACTCATACTAACTGACAATAACAGTCCTATTCCTTCGCTCCTGTAAGAGATTAAGTGCAGATGTTGATAGACAGCAACGGTCATTTGGAACTGCAGTCTTCTCGTGTGTTATTCCCATATCATTTGACATAAATTTTTCATATCTTAGCGTCCATCGTTTTTTTTCCCACTTATTGTACTGGTCAAAGTCTCAGAGAGTTCACCCTGTTTTACCTGGAACCTACGTTAGTATGTCTTCAATAAATGTTCGTACCGCAAACGAGACCGAGTTGAGAACTCTTGCAATAATATAAGTATTTTCTAACCCTTTGATATTTAAGCCAAAATACGAATAGACGCTTTCGTGGAAATGTATGAATGGGACGTAGAATGAAAGAATTAAGTGGATGTCAGATAAATCGAAAGCATTAAAAGTGTTTATTCGAGTTCACCTTAATAAGATAATTCAAGGTACTAAAAACAAAATTCCAACTCTACAAGGCATAATAAATGTTCGCCTACTTTCGTTGTATAATCCGAAAAGCCTATTAATACTATAGTTCAAAGACTGTTATTATGTATATTATACTTCGCTCGTGAGGTTATTGCTGCCTTTTCAGTATTATTACATACACACGTATATGTACTTTTATATTACACCTTGATACTGTAAATTATGAGTGCGTGTGTGGTTG
>DWFV01001509.1:0-11107 GCA_018246775.1 Parelbella machaon machaon | reverse complement strand
ACACTTTTTGTACGTCAAAGTGAAACTACCACCGCTTCGGAAGATGTTTCGCTATGGAGAAGAAGCGGCGAAAGAAATTAAATTCTCTTATCAAACACGATAACGTTTGATTACGTGTATCATATTATACAGACAACATTAGTATTGCTATAGATATTACAAATCATTTTTGTAAGCCCGAACCAAAATGCAAACAACGTTATCCATGTTAAAGGTTGCTAAAATTAATGGTATGTATATTTAAATAGTTTAAAGATAAAGTAACACTAAAAATGAGGGTACTCCATAACTATTTAATTGGGTAAAATAAATATGAGAGTTCTGCTCATATATAAATAGGTAAAAGGGCGTTTCGTGTGTATCTTTTCGGCTTGATTCTATCATATTTAGAGGTAATAAAATAAATATTGTTAGAAAGTTGGAAGCTAGTTGCTAGTCAGAATCAAGATTTACAGATTTACACCATTTCACCTAGAGTATTGTGTCGTATGACTACCATACATGGCACCGTCCTTCTGGTATATCTGCTCGTTCGCGGTAGATCTATACTTTCAAGGGAATAATACGTTTACGGTGTGGTAACTGGATTTAGATTGGACGTAATAACGTAGGAGTCACATGGAAAGGGAATGTCGAAAATATAATTTAAGCTAATCATAATATTAGATATAAGTAATTGTTCACATTCGTACTCCAGCTATAGTAGTCCCATGAACACCAAAGAACAAAGACAAGTACGAAAACAAAACTATTTTTAGACGTTACTAATTATTACTAACCATGACTGACCACACAACTCATTCATTTATTAATGAACCTAATGACTATCCATATATCTATGTTTTCTTCGCCTATATTATTTGTTCGATTATGTGATATAATGAGCGCGATGGCATGAGCTTCATTCGGAGAGGTTTAAGGTACGCTATGACGTTGGTTCTTCTAACGTAGCGTCTAAAAGTTCCTTCAAGGAAGGTAACACATCGGTAACCCTTGATTATTATAAATGTCTATAGGCGACGGTTACCACTTAACATCAGGTGGGCCGGCCTGCCTGTTTGCCTTGCCTTATAATGTATAAAAAATGTTTTAAAGATATCTGCAGAAACCAACAGATAATATAGCTGCCAGTGTAAAAAAATATCTTTAATAATTTTCTACTGATGCTTTATCCAAAAATGCAGTGAAAGTTTTGATAATAAAATTATGAGCTGTCATGTATTTTGCTATGAATAATATAATGTGTGTTCCAGGTAAACTGCATAGAAGCGCACCCGCGCTGCCCAGTGTTGGCCACAAGTGGACTTGACAAGGATGTCAAGATATGGATTCCTAGGAGTCAGCATGATCCCACCTTTGATGGAATGGAAAAGGTATGTCATTGAATTGTACATGTAGAATTGTTATCAATAACTAGTTCAACAAAATTTCTGAAGGCAGTAATGGCTGACAGTATTTTTTATCCAACTGTAAGGTGCTCTCAAGTCGAGCAAATTGTTTAAATTAGTTTTAAAACACATATGTATGTACCCATATAACTAACGTTTTTTGCATTACCATCAGCCGGTCTTAGTGCATTGTTGGATATGGGCCTCCGATAAGTCTTGTGGAAGACAGTTTTTGCCGATAATTTCCAAGTCTGGCATGCGGGCCGAGGATCTGATCGCTGCTCGCCTACGGTTAGGGTACCTAGCCGTGCCAGGACCGTCGAATGAATTCAACAAATCAAAGCGACTTCTCACTCGCAGCTATCGTATATCAAGTGGTATTTCAATTCTAGTCAGTTTGCCTAGATAATACGCCAAGTGACCATGTCGAAGATTGGACGGTATGTGGCACCGTGATGGAGTTACAGGAGCGTGCGCGTGTCGGCAGGTGGTGCGCGAGAACGGCGTGAAGGCGCGGCGGCCGCTGTTCAGCGACTTCCTGCCCACGCTGTACAGCGCGTGGCGCGGCGAGCGCGGCCAGCGCGCCGAGCGCGGCCAGCGCGCCGAGCGCGCCGAGCGCGGCGAGCGCGCCGAGCGCGGCGAGCGCGCCGAGCGCGGCGAGCGCAGCGACGGGCCCTTCGGCGGCAACATCGAGTTCGAGGGCAACGTCTGCACCACCTTCTAGCCGCCCGCTTCTCGACGCGCAGCTGCAGTTATACTCTCTTGCCTAGCTTCATCAATATCAGATCGTCTTCATGTGTCGCTCCTCGTAGGATCGATACTTTGCAATCTTTAAGCATTGGGGATTTCGATCCTTGCGATCTTGATTTGAATCTAATCTCAAATCGAACCATCCGTATTGGAAGTAGTCTATTCTAGAATGCATGCTCTCGTTATCGAGAGTATGTGTTCTAGATTGTTCTACTTGAAAACGGATGCTTATGGCAATTTTACCTGTGGAATTTAACAGAACGATTAGCGTACATGGCTGCAGCTATAAATCGAGAAGGTGCAAGTCACCTCTCCAAAAATAGAGATAGAATTTCCAACCTATACTAGTACTTGCATCTAGGAATTAGTTCATCCAGATTTCATATTCCTGTAAACTTTCCGATGTTGTCTTCATTTTTCCTTCGCCGAGAGTGATTGCAAGCCGCACGAGATTAGGACAAAATTACATTGGGGAGGGATTAACTGGCATGATACCACTTAATAACACGAATTGAACTTCAATATACATATGTAGAATTCCAAAAAATTTTCAACATTTTTTTGTGAAATTCCAGTTAGATTTATTTTGTCGTATTTATGCATCAATATTTTGAAATTAAAAGTTGTGTGAATACAATTGTTTATATAAAACATACTTAAATCAATTTTGACATGGTACACCTCTATCAGCTTTTTAGCTCATTACTTTATGCCTCAGTTTAAATAAAGTATAAAGTTTAAACTAAACATCTGTCATCTCATTTTGTTCTTTTTACCATCATTTGATATGGCTTTGTTTTAAATTAGATGTGTTGGTGTCAAGCCGAGCTACCTCGCTCTCATATTATCTTGCAAAACAGTTTTACTATCGTCCACGTAGTTAGCCACACATTTTAATAGAAATACGTTTTGGTTATTAATAATGAATGTCAAGCATACACACGTTTTATTTTATGTATATTATATGTTTCTATAGTTAATATCTCTTAGATATCTAAACTGATTTATGTTAGGTCATAGATTTTCTTTATTTCTTTGGATTTAAAAATGTACGTTTTGGTTACAGTTGTTTTAAAATAATATAAAATGTCGTATACATGATGTCTCAAATATAAAAATCGAAAGCTTGTGAGGTGGTGAAAATTTATTTCGTGAATTATTTTATTTGGATGATTAAAATATTTCTTATGCAAATGATGAAGCAGCTTTATTCACCAAAATATCCAAATATCAAAATAAGAGTAAGATTCCATTTGATGTACTAAAATTGTTTCTTATCTTAGTATGCTATACTAAAAAGTGGCTGATTTGTATGAAGCCGTATGCATAAAACTTAGATTAATTAAACACCATGTAGGTACCGTAATACGGGAACAATACCTGGATAAAATTCCTTAATCCCTTAATAAACACTGCTCTTAATATTATGTATATATGAATATGACTGGATTTTCTTGCACAACCTTGTAAGCTTTGTACTGTTACTTTGGGACATCCTGAATATCGCCTGTGATATATTTGTGAAATCCTCTGAGATTTGTAGATAAATTAAAATGTATACATTTTTGTGCTCACTTATATACCCAGAGAACATCTCATTGAGTGGAAGAATTAAATTGTTTATTAGTAAAGTATGATATTCGAAATAGGTTTAAATACAATTACATTTTTATTAGAAGAATTACATCATTCATAGAATCGATATGCAAGCTTGTTAATGTGAAAAATGTAATATTAAAAATGTTTCATTGTTATGTATAAGTTTTTTCATCGCAGAAAGTTATTTTCAAAACAGGAGTATTTATGTTTGTGTCACATAGTAGTACTATTTCTGTAATGCACAGAAATCTCTCGGATATATTGTTAGGATTGAAATTTATTAAATGTAATGGATCCAACTTCATAGGCTTCAAAATATTTCGGTAATATTAAACAATATTGGTACATACTTAATTTTAAATTCATGTTGACATTTTAATAATCCATAACTTATATTCCTATTTTGAAAAGGCTTTGTGGTTAATATTCATTATGAAGAAATCCTAAAAAAAACTTGATCATTTTCTTACGAATTCATACTCGTAATTCAGATATAATAAAGATTTCCCAAAAAAAGTCAGGCTTTCCAGTTTCATTTTGTTGTGTGAAAAATGTTAGTTTGTAAATAATAGTAATAAACGCCCTATTATATAATGCGGGCAATTTAATTTTACGTGTTTTTCTAACCGTAAAGCTTACATTTCCTATCCTTTCTTATATAAAAGATCCAAAGTTGTTTGTCATATTTAATAATAATATATTATAGATATAACAGTATATGTAGATAATTAAATCGCTGGTACCATAAAGGAAGCGTTAGTTAATGTTGGCAAACAAAAAGCCATATCTTATAGCGTAAGTTCAATATCTGTAAAAGAATTAAAATATGGCGAGGGACGTTCAGTTCCGAAGTGCGCATAGAGCAAAGCGCTAGTTTATCCGGAACACTATGCTTTCCAGCGCAGTGCTCACGTCTAGTTTCGTGAGGAAACTTATTTACAATGGTCAACAAGATCAACGAGTAGAATAACTGTTAAATTTTTGGGCGAGGCGCTAAAATGGAAGACTTCGGATCTGAACTATCGATTATAACAAGCCCATGGTCAATGGCAAGCCATGCTCTGGTGCTGTTGATTTTCCTAGCAACTATAAGTATAATAATAAACTTGATTATCAAGATGTAAGATTTTTTGTATCGGTACCTACTTTTCTAAAACAGTAGTAATGCTGTTTTGTTTTTGTATAGTACACTGTATAACCCCAATTTATGCATAAATATTAAAGCCATTTACATGTTATCACAGTGCCATAAAGCCACTTGTTTTCTTAGCGATTTTGAACGTGTTAAGCCCAAATCGGACACATGATATATAAGTTTATTGATCTAATAAATAAATTTAAGCCTCGTATTTACAACTTTATATTTGTAAACTCGTAATATATTATTCTAAATTAAGTATTTTATATAAATGGATTATTTTTTAAGGGTTATTTCGTGTTGTTGGCGAACGTTGTATTTCGAAGAAAGCGTGACAGCATCTAACGAACCGTTTTTAACGTAATTTTTAATAAACAGTGGTGTAGCACCATAGTTCAAATTTTGGCTATCCATGAGAAGTTTTAATACATTTTTTTAACACTTAAAGTGAGTTATTACAGGCTAATGAGAATTAAGATTATAAAAAAATCGAAGTGATCTTTGAGAATATGTGCGTGTAAACAGTTAAACTTACCTGTAAGTCTCAGACGGTTGCGGACAACAGCGCTCATGAATAAATAAGGACTAGGTAATGCCGGAATTAGTTGGCTTGCAAAGAAAAACGTGTAAAAATATATCACGAACGTTTAGCGACAAAACGGCTTTCAGTAGGTAGATAACAATCGTACTCAATACGAAGTACCTACATGCGTGGTGCGGTAAAAATTCTACATAATCTCATAAATCTCCCAGGGCACTAGTGTACCGTTTAAAGATTTCTCCCGATACATAATAAATATACTGACGAGTAAATTATCGCTTTATAGCAAATTCGATTTAAATTTTCAAACCAATTGGTACTAAATAAATTGAAATAAATACAAAATCCTACAACTCGTACCAAATATTATTAATAACTAGGGTTAGGCGATAAAAAGGAAATTGAAGTAACATCTTGATTTCCTTGTCGTACGTAAATGTGAAATAATAATTTACTTAGGATTCAAAGAATTGCGAAATAACGAAATATAGCTAATAAATATGTACCATATTATTACACACTTATCTAGCTAAGAGTGCTGTATTATTATTTTTACGTTAAGTATGCAAAACGGTCAATCGCAAATAATGTATTGTAAAATAATTCAAGATTTTAGCACAAGTTTAGCAAACAACGTGGAAACTTTTCAGTTTCCCGCTCTTTTTACTTTCTACTAGAGCGCTATCTATTGCATAAATTGCGTACCACTAACGCCAACAGGTCTATTCTTTTATTATATTCTTATAAACTATCCTCTTGGAGTCAAATTAAACAACAATGCTTTGTAAATAATAACATTTAAAACGATTATAAACAATTTTATACTATTTTACACCACAACGCTTAAATTAGATTCCAAAAAATATTACCCACATGCTGCTTATAGCTTGTTAATGGCCGACGCTCTCGACCAATCAGATGCGAGGCGTGTGGAAGCCCGCGCCATCTTCGTTTTCAAACTCATCTCCATCGCGCCCGCCCGTTCACTCGATCAGTCAGTCGCGCGTCGGTTTGGGGCAACCGTATACCTACCTAACATTGAATAATCCTAGTAATTAATTCAAAATCAGATCAATCATGAGCACCAATGAAAATAACAGTGAAGTGGCCGTGGACAAGGTCGGCGACGACAAAAAGGGAGACACGAAAAGTGACCTAAAAGGAGCCAAAAGGGCAGCAGAGGTGAGTGCACATGTCAAACATAAATGTATTCATTTTAGTCTCGCCATTTTATTGAACGCTTATACATGCTGCAATTCGTTTTTCCCTGTGCATTCGCAATCTCCACGTGGTTTACTAGATCAAATCGTCCGAGTAAGAAACACCGTAGCCGGCGTATTTTTGGACGTCATTTCTGACGAGTTCACATTTTAGCGTGCATGAGGTAATCGATGAGTCAGTAGTACTATACCATGTCTATCATAGGATTTGAGTATTCCTGTATTGCGCTGTAATATAAATTTATATACTTGGCGATTTCTAGCTTTGTTTACCCGTTTTCGATATGGAGGCATGACCTTGGCAGAAAAAAAAAACATGGCGCGGGAACGTACGCTTATGTCCTCGTTGATATGGTTATTACAAATAATGTTGCAGACACGTTCTAATACGCTCTCTGGTGTTCTTATTATTGATTTTATTGCGTATCGTTAGCTATTTTTGACTGACTTGAGTCCGGCTTACATTCATGGTAGCGTGACGCTAGACGGTAACATGGCCGGCGAGCGAATGTCAATGTAGGTATTGGACTGTCATAGAACGCGACGTACACCGAGTAAAGTAATTTTATCATAATGTATGCGAATTCATTTCTCAATACCTACGAAATACGAGTATTCTATGAAGTGGAACAACAGTGCCGCCGTTTGCACAATTGTGCTTTTATTTTGGTAGCTAATGGCTCCAGAGAGTAGTCAATGACCCGGCATTATTTGTATGTAGGTGGTTTGTATATAATTCGAATTTCCTTTGTTCTAATAGTGCCTAGGCTAATAAGTAATGACAGACTGGTATTGAGGGCATAAATAGGCGGGAATCCTGAAAACAGTTCGATATCGACTCGTGTTATAAGCTGTCTCTTTCCCTCGAAGTAACCTAAATTCACGCTGCAAACCCATGGCGTGTACAGTTACATACTTGTAAACGGCCTTACATACCAGACAGTAATTCTCATGGTTTCTTTGTTTCTTTGATACAAGAGCACAATAGTAATATTGTCGTTTTGGCGGTTTTATAAAAATATGAATTCTGCATTATGGAAAATTTCACGTTATGCGTGGTGACACTTCCGTTGTACTTGCCACGGCAAAATAAGCCGTACTGTGCCGGCACCGGGCTGTGTGTGTGTCTCTTTTCCCCGCGCTAATAACCCACGCTTCTTTATTGTTACGAATCCTTGTCACCTGCGCTTCATTATCTTGCACGTAAGCCATCGCTCTGCGCACTTCCCCTCCCTCGACGATGTACGTAAACCGTTGTCAACGGTTGTAGCATAAAATAAAAACTGTAATTGGCGTACAGCCAGTTATTACTTGATTGATTAGGTTTTACTACAATTCACACCACAGTATTCTTTTACTGTATTTGTTGGTTATAAAAAAGTATGTGTAATTTCCCGCCATTTATATTTTATTATTTTAATATCTAGGAAAAAACAACAGAAGCAAAAAAGGCGCGAAAGGAAGAAAACGGCGGAGGTGGCGAAGATGAAACACACAGTGACGAAGAAGATTTTGAAGGCGAAGGCGAGGGCGAGGAAGACGACGACGAGGAAGTTGAGGGGGAAGAAGGAGACGAAGATGATGAGGAGTTAGGAGAAGGAGAGGATGACGATCTCGAAGGTGAGAGTGGTTTGTATTTTTTGGTTTGCATTTAAAGTTATTTTTGGCTCTTTAATTCTTGTAGAAAAATGCTAATTATATGTGGACGAAGGGGATCTGTAAAGTTAAATTTAAAATTACTTTGTAATTATTGTTGTATAAATATTCATTAGTATAAAAAGTTGGCGCGGAATATTATCGTGACGTGAATTGCATTCGGCATGCGTATCGGTGGTTCCACAGATATTTAAATAAAGGGCGAGTGCGCCAAAACTCTGGCGGTTGGGTGCGTTATGAATGAAATAATTATTATTTATTAAACATGAGTATAGCTTAGCCAACATTATTTATACAAGCTCTCAAAGTATCCTTTGCTACAAATTTGGGCGTCACGCGTTTCCACGTGCTGTAAAAAATAACAGACGAATAAATAAAATTTTTGCCAAGTATAAATCTACAAATCCACAATACAAACAAGTGTCTGGATGGTGAACCCTGTCGCGACATTCTGATAAGGTGATAATGATAAGTTGTCGTAATCTTAGTGGGTCTACAAATGCGACTGTCCGTATGATGAGTACGACGATATCGTAGACCATTTCAACCATTGGCATCGCTAATGGGGGTACCTACTGTGATAGCGTCAGCGGCCGAGACGCGCTCGGTCGCCGCGCGCTCGGCTAGTCGCTGCAAGCGGTACTAAGTGTTAAGATCCGCCCGTACGCAGTGCATCCGCGTGCGGCACGCGTCTAGCCCCACAGCTTTGTACAGCGGGTACGGTACCCAACATCCGCTTGTGCGTGCCCTTTCATCGGTAACTAGTCAAAAAATGTGGGTGTCGTAAAGCAAAAAACCAAATGATTAAGTTTTCTGTCTTGAAATTATCTAGTTTTTTACTAGTAGTTATTACACATATTTTTTATTTTTTTTATTTTATTTATTTATTTTATCCTTTTTATAGTAATTTTATCCTTTATCTTATCTAGTTTTTTTATCCTTTTATAGTAATTTTTAAGCAAAACAGTGTATAGCTTCCGAGTTATCGACCGTATAATCCAGACTATTGTCGCTAGATGGCGAAGCTTGCCGCTTCGCCTTTAAATGTTACTGCAAGGCGCGAGTGGAAACGCGCCGTATTTGACCTATTTGTATAAATTTCTCTAGTATTTTTATTCACGCTGCTTGAACGCCGTGCATGTTTGGTCTAGAAGCCTGAATTTGTTTAGATTTTTTTTTGTTTTGTTAATGACATACACACCCATATTGTAATGATTACTCCCATATAAGACTCCGCATTCAGCGTTTTTAAGACTTCAGAGTATGTATTTTTTATTGATAAGGATGTTTCATTGTTTTTGTAGGTGCATCGCGCATTATTGTTTGTCATCTTCAAAGTAACAATGCACATCAATGGTTGGCATTGAAGATACATGTACTAGATATTGCGTATTTTAATCTACAACCATTAAAATCACACTGCAGTTCGTTGGAATATATTTGTTTTTGCATTAACCTAATTTATCTTTAAATACATATTGTTTCTATACTGCAAAATAATATGAGGTCAGATTTATAATTGGTCTTCACGGATAATTCGTATAGTAAGGAAGTAGTGTTCGGCGCTCTTACCTAGCTTGCGTTAGTATGTATAACGATACCAACGACCTGTAAACTTGATCGGATGTAGTTTAGTTACTTGCGGTTTCGCCAGTAATACGTAAGCCGGAGCCTGTTGCTGGCAAAGTCGGTAATTTTATCAGTTTTCCCTTACCTCACTCTATTGTCACAGCGTTTTTTAGTATATTTGCTGAATTATTCCATTTATGTCTAGAGTAGATTTTTTATTATATCCTCAATTGTCTGTAGCAGTTTATTTTTAATGCTTTGACTCTATTTGTCGTGTTTACACGTAAGTTTCCAACATCGAAATAAGTCGCCACCTCTCGGCCATGGTCTTTAATTCGCTCCTTTTAACACATACGAATGTCAAATACTATTTCTGCTTATTTTATACTAATCTTGATGGATAATTTGTTAGGGTCGAGGGGCACAATTGATTTATATAACCTGAAAAATAGTACATTTGTAGTATTTTTTCTGCGGTCAGCTACTAATGTAGATTAATTCTAATAAGTATCTAAAAACAATAATACTAGGAGCAAATTAAGAATTTAATTTTATTTAAATATCTGTAAGTACACGAAGTATTTTGACTGGACACAAAATGAAAGCATCTTTTAAAGGAACGATTCAAACATCGGAACTGAAAATTTGATGCGAAGAATGGATAACCAAAGGCATGTATGTTACGCAGCCGACATTTTTTGTGCATTATAAAGCTTAGGGCGCATAAAGCGTCACAAGTTATGGAGCTGAACAATTCCTAGTCGTAATTTTTCAAGGATTTTTCCATATGTAAAAATGCGCATGTACATTGCTAAAGTTAAATCATTTATATTACGTAATTTTCCTCATATTTTCACTTAATGTCAACATTATCAGTATAAACGCAGTGTCATTGGCTCCAATGACAAGAAAATATTGTTGTGCTGTATTGTTTCACCATTGGTTTTCAAAATTATCTGTCTAACTTCTAGTAAATTGTATATATTATGTATCTGTTCTTCAGACGGCCAGGTTATACAAAACAAATTTCAACTCTTGCGTTTTGTTTACAGATGAGGAAGTTGAAGAGGAGATATTAGGCGAAGAGGAAGAAGACGATGCGTAATACTTCTCGTGCTTTTTATAAGGACAATGTCACAGTGAAAATATTAGTGCACGTGACGCCCGGACTGGCGCGGCCTCGCCTCGCCTCAACTGTTCGCCAGCTCCGCACAGCCCCCGACACCCGGTGCCGCCAGTTGGGAAC
>DWFV01001508.1:0-11108 GCA_018246775.1 Parelbella machaon machaon | reverse complement strand
TTAAAGTATATACTTTACATATTCATTTTGATATATTTAAAAGATCACTAACTTTTCATATAGAATCAGGCTAGTTACAAACTCAAACATTGTGTTACTATAATGTCCGTTGCCTCAAAAATTACTTTGGTTACCCCGACACAAAATTAGATGCTTATTTTGTCACAAAGTGCATAAACTAATATTATGGGTTATGGTTGTACATTTCATATCCAGTCTTCTATATGCCATTTTATTGGACCATTAAATTCAAGTTATACATCTAGTCCATATTCTGTATATAACCTAAATAATGGATCTGTGTCTGGTGTATGGCAGTAGGCTCACCACCTATTCCATGGGACGAAAATGTAACTGGTGAAATGTGGGAGTATACTACACTCCTCTGCCTACACCTTCAGGGATTACAGATGTGAAGTTGTTTTTTTATGTCTACCTAAATAATTTTTTATATATAGTGCATTAAAGGTTATGTTACATTGTCCAGGTTGTATCAATGACAATTAATTTTATACCTAATAGTGAGATGAGCAATCTACATTGACTCATACATCTCTTTTACATTCTCTGTTTAGCCAACAAGCACCATGCCATGGTACTATCACCAGCTCAATAATGCCTTTAAATAACTGAAGTTGTATCACAGTTCATAGACAAATTTCCAAGACTTATATGCCCATAGATGTAACACAATTTTTTGAACATTACACAATAAATATATACTGGTTAGGTCATACTGCAGTCTACTTACTTTGTAAATAAATGTAAAAATGTTTTTATGTATTAGCCACTTTCGGTCTATAGCTGTTCTATTTTGTAGTGACCCAACTCAATGATAATTTGAAGCAGAATTATATATCAGCAATGTAGTTACTTGAACATTTGTAATTAATGTTAAGTTATTCGAACCATTTAGCTCTTTACTTTTAGGCTAAGCTGCTTAGCATATTCTATTATACATATAACCCAGACATTTGAAACATGGGTATTTACTTTCACATTGTATCCCTTTGCTACTTAAAACACATAGCGAAAATATGCCTTTCATTTTTAACACTACATACTTCTCCATCCATTTTGTATACATTGGTCTCTCAAAATTTTGATTTCCTTCTATTATATTAATATGAACACCCTATCTTTAATTATTGAACTGTCACTTTTGGTTTAGACTTGATAGTAATAGAATGTGAACATTACAGGATTTATTTGCAATTTGGTCAAACCTTTATTATAATTTCTCAGATTTATTTGTCTAATTCTACAATCAACTTATAACATAACCTAACTTTTGATATAAGAAATTGTGCTTTAATATAAAATACTGCATATACAAATATGGAGTTCCGGTGGGAAAAATGTACTGAATATATCAATCATTATACATTCCACTCTCGCATAGCAAAAACGTTACAATCTCCAAAAACCACTCTCCCTCGTCTTTATAATTTGAAAACATAGCAATTAGTTATTGAAACATTCAAATGTTATCATAAAAATATAAATTAAAATGCAAAAGATGGTTTTGTTTCATTACACCAATAGTTTCTGCAATTAAGCTCGATAGGAATCGGCCTTTAGGTCGCAGACTATTAAATTATAGGAACTGCATAAATAACCTAAGTAACAAATAGACACAAACCTTCTTTAGTCTGGGCGTTTGTGATTTGTAGATCGAAATCGGAAGTCTTTCCGATACGTTTCTGCTGCGATATTGCAGCTTTCAACTCTCCTACAGAGATGTGTAATCCATCGAAAGTAACAGTATCGTAATCCAAGGCACTCTTGAATTTATAGTGTACAGACATTTCCGTGAATGTAGAACCAATACTTTTTTATGTAACATGACAATATTAGTTCACGTGTTAGGTTTACTTGCAGAACAGTAAAAAATTTCGACACTACTATGAACGCAATTATATCTAACTCTCGTATGCTACGCTAATAGGAAATAGTTATCTAGGAAACCTTATTATAAATATAGATTAAATGTGACACCCGCAAAACTATAACATAGTTTTATTTATTAAACGTTATTACCACGAACCAAACGCGTTAAATCCAAAATGACAGTCCGCCATTAAAATTTTCTTAAACGGACGAAGCCGAGCAGATCAGAGACATTATAAAAATCAAATTATTAGCTACAGATAAACAAAAGTCTATATATTTTATTCTTTTAGTTTGGAAAATAAATTGAACGTAAACAATATGTATAAAATTAATTGATTAATAGAAAAACACCTGTAAATCTTAGAAATAGTTAACATATGAATCGAAATGTATTTAATTGCAACTCTTTAAAAGAAGGAACCGTACAATTTAAAACTTCATATTCTGCACCTTAATTAATCTGTAATTTAAAAAACAATACTTTGTTTATTGTTACAATATTATTGTACTATTATAGCAGTAATTAAATCACTAGAAACATAAAAATACAAATAGATGGTATGCAAAAAAGAAAAAAAACGCAGTCATTTAAATATATTCCTATTATATCTTCTCGCCAGGCCCTTTACAGTGTAATCAGCGAGCACCAAGTTCCAAATATTTTTATCTTTATAGGCCTGATGTATTTCTCTAATTTGAAATGCTTTCTTTACACACGTATGCCAGTGTCGCCAACTTCTGACTCCTCCATAAGCAAATATCTAGCATATTTTGTCCAGATAAGCGTGTCTTTCCCTAAATATTTAAAAAATAAACAAAGAATTGATTGAATTGAATTGAAACGAATGATAAAAACTTGTATAATTTGAATATTTTATTAATTATTATAAGTTACAATACATTCAATAGTGTACTGTGTTCAATGTTTAATTTATATTTTCGTATTTTGTGTGTTTTGTATTTTCGTATATAGTTGGTGTATATTTCGTATTTTTCAATAATATAAAATTTAAATGTCATTTCGAATATAGTCTATATATAAAGTATTGGTTCAGTTCCTGAAAGGACGACATTAGAATATTGTAAAACGTATCTATGAACAACATATAAATGAACTATCATTATAAATGAACTGTTAATCTCTTAATATACATATGTAGGTATTATTTAAGAGATTTGTTTCACCTCCTCAACATTCATTGGTTAAGCTTTTTACATACAATTTTACTGCACATTATGATGAAAATATATAAGAAGAGTATTGAATATGAAAAATTATGAATATGGCTTTGTAGTATTTCTTTTATTTATGATTTTTTTAACATCCTTATTTTATTACTTTATTATAAAGTATAAATATGTAATAAAAATCTTATCTAATTATAAGTGATATACAATACAACAATAGAAAGTCGCCAAAGATAAAAATGTCTTGGGTTAATCAAAATATTTTTTGTTCATTTGGTAAAGCTTAAAATTAGCAAATTTACTAATTTAGGTGAAAACAGCGTATTTGAGAAAGTATGGTCAGATGTGTAGGATTTCATTTTTTTTAATATTTTATAATTTACTTCACTAATATATAATGGATGGTGCTTTGCACATCTAAATAAAGTTACCGAAGTTTGAAGCTGTGTTTTGCGTTAAAACAACGTGTACTATGTTCCGCTGAAACAGCGACGGAGTAAAAAAAGTGTAGGTATGATCGAAGGTTGAACTAGAGACGGTGCAGCTAATTAACTGTTTATGTACAGTGGTATCATTTTAGGTATACATGTTCATTTCATTGTTATGTTTCATGAAGATTACAATTGTGAAAAAAAATCACCTAGATAATTTTAAACAAATTGGATCGAATAACATCATAAAATATAATTTATTAAATTGTTGTAGCTCGTGTGTACATGGCAATATAATATCGGAAACAGGTAGTCAAATTCAATACTATTCAAATATTTATTCATCAAAGTTAGTTTACCATCAAAAGTAACTAACAAATATATTTTTGAAAATTAGGTTCTATACATTTCAGATCAATAAGCCTAATTTAATGTGACAATTTTAAATTTACTATAAGTATATGTATCCTCTACATATTTGGCAAATTGCCATGAACTTCCGGTGTGAGATAAAGACACACGCGGATCTATCGAGAAAAGAACGCGAATAATTATAAAAATACCTGGAAAAGGAAGACTTATTTAGTAATTTTACACTGTCTCGTTTTTAAAATGTCCAATAACGGTGCTCCAGATTCTTGGGAAAATCAAGCCGATGTCATTGATGAACAAGGTGCAAAAGATTCTAATGATGTGTCTACAAAATTTTCCACGTTGAATGTAAATGCCGTGGAGTTCGTGCCTTCTTTTTGTAATAAATCTGATTCTAATGATAATAGCGAATCCTCCCCAACTCCCCAAAAATCTGAAAACGAAAGTGAACCTACAAATTCAGCTGGAAGTCCCGTCTTGAACGGTAAGTCAGTGGTTCTGTCATAACTTATCTTCTCATGGATATCCTATCTCTCGCCGGTCTAGTATTGGTTTTGGAATCACAGTGATATATCGAAAGTAACCTAAAAAGTCGTACGTGCGGAACTTACGTACGATGACTTATTTTTTTTCTTTCAATCCAGTTCTAACGGGTTATGTCGGGACACGCGGCGTGACTATACTTATGCACAGTAAACTTTCTCTATAAATAAAGTATCGAATGTTAGTATTTCTAATATGAAACAGAACAAAGGTGTGTTTTTAAGTGTTGAGTGCTTTTATTTCGAATTTTCCGTTTCTTTTGACTATTTACTGTGCAACTTTCACCAACTTAGTTTTATTCATCAACTAAGTTCTCTATGTAGTGCTATTCGCTATCATATAAATGTAATCCTCAAGATTCTCCAGAAAATACTTTCAAATTGACAAATTCATGCCAATTTTTATCATTCACTAAAACTTGCGGTGTTTTTTAACAGCTGTTGTGAACAAAGACAAATAATTAGATTAGGAAAAAGTTATTGATTTATACAATGTTGTATACCTTACAAATGAACTCATTTCTATTAAAGGAAAGAAGGCAAATTAAATTTTGAAAATATTATATGTGGTTGCTTGAAACAGCATTTGTTTCATGCAACTTAGAGGTTATATTGTAAGCGTAGCAATTTGTTGCAGGTTGTGGAGATGGCAATGACAGTGGGGATGGAGGAGCTGCATCAGCTTCTCCAAGGGTGGAAGAACCTCCACCTGTACCACCCGCTGAGGCACCTTCTACTTCGACATCTACCCTGCCTGTCCCTTCAGACATATCACCAACTGCTGACAGTTGGGAAGCTGAAGCTGATGATGCTCTCCTCACTCCTGAAGATGGAAATGAAGCTGAGGAAGAAGAATCAGAACCACAGGTGCCATTTACTTAATTAGCATGTTTTTTTTTCATTTGCATTTTATTTCAAAAAGTTTTAATACACATGCTCATTTAGTTTCTTAGATGCATGTTGGATGCATATTGTTAGGGAATACATGGAAATTACAGTAACATATTTCCTGTAATAATTTAGGCATGATTTTTAAATTAAAAATTGTTGTATTAAATTCTTGTAAATATTCAGACCTGCTATATAGGGTTTCTCTGTGGTACCACCCATATGGTACCTATCACAAGTACTCAAAGTTCTCATTTTTTGCACTATTTTGATATGAATAGTGTGATAAGGAAGCAATAATGGCTAATTTAAGAAAACATGGAGAGTTCCAATATATTTCTAGGAATAAAAACTATGTAGGTAGATTTATAATCTGATTTCTGGTTGAATTTGAATGTGTGTGAGTTACTAACATCACTAAATTCATTTGCCATGCATATTCATGTGTCACTTTTATAATGTATCACCATTGGGGAACACTACTGCCACATTAACACATTTACAAATAGTGGATGCCTCTGTTATTGTTTAGTAGTGTATGACTCGGTAGTCTGTGACTTAAGATCAGATTAAATAAGGCTGGCCTCAGATGGAATATATTTATGCCTGGGCAGCACTGACCATTTCAGTAACATCAAGTCTTTGTCTGATATTTACATGTTAAATATTTTATGTGAGCTCTAAGTGTAGAATATATTGGTATATAGTTAGCATACATATAACTATGATTTCATATGATTAGTCATCACCATGCATAGTGTTCAGTAGAGACAAAATATTCCACAAACGTTGGCCAATTTCAAGGGCAGGTATGAATATCTCAAATTGAGAAGTTACATTTTTAATCGTAACTATGTTTATGGTAGGAAAGTCACATTGTACAATGACCTAGAAGTTGTATGTAGTTACATTAAACACATTGTATGAGTAAGAGCTTGCTCCAACATGATTGATTGGTGAGATAATGTGAAGTTTAAAATAATTTTTAAATCATAGTGTGTTGTAAAATTTACCAGGAATATGTTTTAATTTTGAACGCTAAAGTTGTGGTTTGTAAAATTGTATGTATACCTTATATTTTAGGTATAAACTAAAATTAATCTTAATAGAAAGTCTGAAATGCTAACTACAAAACCAGTTTAAGATTCACCATGTCAAAGATTCATACAATATCTCCATTAAAATATCTCCATTAACAATTGTAAATTGTCCTGATATAATATATTATTATCCATAGCAATACTAAAAGGTCTATTTGTTTAATATATTTTGTGAATTTTTATTTCATAAGTGATATTTCTTATGTTTTTGTAGCTGCATAAAATTTACTGATGACATTGTCATGGCATAGATTTTATTCCACTTTTGAAAGTCATTATTGAAGAAGTATCAATACTGTAACCACTAAACATATAGCTATATGTGGATTCCATTGATATTTCTCATTTTGTCAAGCTAATTATTTAAATCCTGGTAATTGCAGAATTACAAATATTTTTATCTGAACATGGTTGTAACATATTTTCAGGAGGACTTAGATGTACCAGAAACAGAAATGGCTAAAAAAATTCCGAAGAAAAAACCCCCTCGAGTTGAGGACACTCGAAGCAAAAAAGAGCATGTAAATGTTGTATTCATTGGACATGTAGGTGAGTACACCTTTCACACGTCACTACACAACTATGCTTGTAATGCGCCAATACCCTTGTATTAGCTCCGCATTGGTTGCTAATGGCGTTAAAGTCATTAGTCCGCTGTTAGACTAGCTAGACACATTAAGGTATTATTTTAGATTACGAAAAAAGTAATATGCTGTGTTGTGGACAATGAAATTAATACACAGAATTTATGTAAATAAGGGACCTACATTCAGTAGTTATACTTTACACTTTTATTTTAATCTGAACACGCGTGGTGCAGGCCTAATTGAAAGTAACTTGACGCAACTTAATATGTTAAATAAAAACTTTATTTTAAAGTATATTCACAAGCCAATGTAGTTTTTTTTTTCTATAATTGCATGTATAGAGCGTTATAATTGTATCTATAGAGCTTAGTAGTAGGTTGGGAGGCCAAGGCGACTTTTTGCAGCGATACAGTCGCGTGACGAACGCCCCGCTGTCGCGGGTCGTATATGTGCGCCCACCTACGCGTCAGTCGCGCGTAGCTAATGCGACTAAAGGCCTAAAGAAGCGATGCAGTCGCTCGTTCACGAAACGCGCTGCTGTATAGCTGCAAAAAGTCATAGTGGACGACGTCCTTTATAACATAATAACTTGTGACCAAAGAATAAAATGCTTTTTAGTAAAAGATTTCTTTATATTTGAATGCTCATATTTGGTTATAAGACTGATGGAATTATGGCGATATAGAATTCTTGATGTGGCTCTTTTTGTGCTCATAATTCAACATTTCATGAAGCCGTACATGTTTTTTTCAGATGCTGGAAAATCTACAATTGGTGGTCAAATTATGTCATTGACAGGAATGGTTGACAAGAGAACACTGGAAAAATATGAAAGAGAAGCAAGAGAGAAGTCCAGAGAGTCCTGGTACTTGTCATGGGCATTGGACACAAACCAAGAAGGCATGTAAAACCCCCTTGAATAGTACAAAGTTTTTAATTGATGAATGATGTGCATACAGGAGTGGCTTGATGCTGAATATGCAAGGAAGGATGTAAGAATCATAGCAAGTGTTGATCTATCACTTGTACACAAATTTTATATTTTTATGTGCAGTCCATTATACAATGATTAATTGACTTTATTTTTGTTCAGAACGAGACAAGGGAAAGACTGTAGAGGTAGGGAGAGCCTATTTTGAGACTGAAAAGAAGCATTTTACAATACTTGATGCCCCAGGACACAAAAGTTTTGTACCTAATATGATTGGTGGAGCTGCACAAGCTGATTTAGCTGTTTTGGTATGTATGTCACTAAACATAAATTATAATAAGTAACATGGCTACCTACTGTATATGATAATCACTCTATGATAGTGAATATCTGTCATACAACATATGTATATCAACATCATGGATGAAATAACCGAAGTTTTATTCAAATATAGAAAAAAATCACTGCATAACATTACTGTGAATTGAAACTGTCTTAGATTTTCACTCCCTGTAGCGAAAACCATTGGCAAATATTTACATTCAGATTGTAAGAATAGAATAAATGTTACATATAGCTTATAGTTTAATTGATAAAGTTAGTAAAAGTATTAATTAAGTAAGTATTAGTTGTAACAACCAACCACATCAGTTCAAATAAATGTGTATTCACATGTATTCATGTGTAAAGAGTGCTGGGAGTTTTTTTCTCTGGCTTTTTTCTCCTGGTCTACTATAGCCTGAGGGGCGCACAATGCCGAAGTACAATGACTAAAACATGACCTTCATTGAGTGTATGTATATATCTTATAATGAATAAAAGAATTAGAATTTGAACACAATTGTGCATTTCCAGAAAAACCTAATCACATTTCTGCCCAGGAAAACATCTAAATAATGAAATTTTAATTCTTGTCCATTACTAGGTTTGTCTGTATCATTAGCGTCAGTAATACAACACTACAATTTTGTAATGAATGTGACATGTTCTGTAGTTTCTTAACTCTTAACAAACATATTACGGTAATTTGTACACCTTTCCCATTATTGAATAACATTTATGAAATTATAAAAAATACTGATAAGATTTATTGTTGTGATTATCTTTAGTAATTTTTCTTTCATTATATCCAATTTAATTACCAAGATCTTATTGAAAAAGTACACTCATGACCCTTGTATTAGATAATAAAGATGTATAGCAAACTTTTCAAATAAAACCCTAACATTCCAGGTAATATCAGCAAGGAAAGGAGAGTTTGAAACAGGCTTTGATAGAGGGGGACAAACTCGGGAACATGCTATGTTGGCGAAAACTGCAGGTGTCAAGCATTTAGTAGCTCTTGTTAATAAAATGGATGACCCAACTGTAAACTGGGATGAAAAAAGGTAATTATTTTTGCATCTCTGCTTTATGAATTGAATGAAAACGAGTGAATGAATGAATGAAAGTATATAAAAATGTAAATATGAATAATGTAAATATGAATGAATGAAAACAAGGTTAAAAATACAGATAATAACTAGTAATTATATAGATAACTGATGATTTGAATGTTTTCAGATACAACGAATGTCGAGACAAAATACTTCCATACCTTAAGAAATTGGGTTTTAATACAGCAAAGGACTTGTCATTTTTACCTGTTTCCGGGCAAACTGGACAAGGTTTATTGGAGCAGGTATGTACAATGTAATTTTTAAAGCTCAACATTGTGATATGGTTAACATGACAATTTGTGTTATGTAAGTTGTTTTACTGTTTTCACTTACTGTAGCGGAGTTCTCCAGTAATTTAGTTAAGAATATTGTTTCAGTCATCATATGACAATTTTAAGCTGGGACACAAGTTACACTCCAGTCCAAGACTGCTTATCAATTTCATATATTGTTAGACTCGTATTGTTTCAAAGAATGTGACTAATTCTTTTATCTTTGTTTTAAATAATGTAGAACAATGGTGACTTAAGAAATGATTGTCTTAACTAAAATAAATATAAAGGCGATTAAAATATGACAAATGTATTTAAAATATACTTTTAATTGAAAATCAAGTAAATAGTGAAATATTCTTGAAATAGTCACTTTGAGGTCATTCTGTTTGTATTTTCTATGAAATTATGTGGATAATATTCGATGCGCAAATGACATTGACAGTAGACAGTTATTTATGCCGTTAATTTACTATGTCAATTTAAAAATATGTAGCTGGTCACGAAATACGCCAAAACAAAAACAAAATAATTTTTTTTTTTTTCATACAATTTGAACATCTACTTTTTTAATCTTCACCAGATATGATAACTCACGTTGAGTTAGACTGCTGACAAACAGCAACTTCCAATCCTGTTCGCATCGCGAGTTTGTTTCGATAAATAAATAAAACTAAACGCTGTAGTATGTATTGGTTTTTATATAATTCACTACCAAATTTGTGATATGACTAATTGTTTTAGCTTTTTTTTATCGTCGGTGATTTTATAAAAAGCTAATATTCTAATTGAAAAAAATCACTTGTAATATTCCAGGTATCAGAAGAAATTTGTCCATGGTACCGCGGGCCCTCGTTCATCCAACTGATCGATGAGCTGCCGTCTCTTAACCGTAAAATGGACGGTCCGTTCATAATGCCCGTCGTTGATAAATACAAGGACATGGGCACTGTGCTCATGGGGAAGGTGGAAGCGGGGACCACGCGAAAGACAAGCACCTTATTCCTCATGCCGAATAGAGTATGTTAATTTAAAATTTGTATAAATTTTTCAAGTAATACTTACATTTGTAACTTGCCGATAATTATAAAATACATTTCTAAAATAGTAATTAAAGATAATGTACTATTTAGTAGCAAGGCTTATCACTTTTTAAGTGAAATAATATAGTCGTTTTTATCGGATTGTCGATTTTACGTGGTAATCATTCAATAAGTTTCCTCAGGCTTCATGAAATACAACCAAAAAGGAATTAACGGAATCGGTTCAGCCGTTCTCGAGTTTTACGCTTAGCAACACATTTAGCGATTAATTTTTATTTATATAGATTTAGTATTATTTTTCTATTAAATGGTTCGTGAGTATTTATACACATGATTATATATGTGCCGGCTTAACTCACGTGCGTTTTTTCGGGATGGCCCGACTAGTTTCGGACCTATACGAGATCCTTCCTCATGAGCTC
>DWFV01001507.1:0-11111 GCA_018246775.1 Parelbella machaon machaon | reverse complement strand
ACTCGGAGTCTGGAATCGTGCCCTGTGTATGGCAATAGGCTCACCACCTATTCCATGGGACTTAAACGTAACTGGTGGAATGTGGGAGTGTACTACACTCCTCTGCCTACCCCTTCGGAGATTACAGGCGTGATGTTACGTTTGTTACATGTATATAACATTTAAATACACCAGCAGCAATTTACATTGTTAATACCCACCAATTGAATTTTCCATCTACAAATAAAGTTTACTTCAGTTAACTCCATTCGAGTAATATTTTAATAAGGTAATCATAATAACTTAGAAACATTTAGCAAGAATACAGATATCCCACTAGCCGATCAAACAAAACAAAAAATAGTATGTTCATTGTTGATGTAAACATATGACACATCTATATTTCCAATAGTATTCTACAGGTTTAAAATCTTGTCATACTAAATGTAAAATACTGTTACAGCTGTCAATGCGCGAGAATGATCTCATTGAAGTGCCACGCGAGCTTGGGCAACTGGCTCGACTCAGGGAACTGCATTTGCAAGGCAACAGGCTTGTTGTACTGCCACCGGAAGTTGGTAAGATGTTATTATTATACATACTGGGCCAAAAAGGTTTTTTATTTCATATGGTGGTTACGCAATCATAGAAGCGTCATCCCACCTGGACAAAAAGTGTCTTGTATATTCATCAGCCAAGCTCCTGCCACCACTGTAGAACTTTTGTAACCCATTGGTGAGTCCTCGCTACTTCAGGATTTTAATTATGGGAGCTGTGTAGTTAACTTTAGTTCTCTGTTAGGTAGTTACTTTGCAAATACTGTCTTTAAGACAAAGTCTGTGCAGTCGTTATGAAAAATTGTCAGGCATGTATACAATGAAAAGGTATATTTATGTATTTTTGATTATTGCAAATTGCAGGATCTTTGGATTTAGCAAGTAATAAGTCAGTATTGAGGCTGGAGGGCAACTTCTGGGTGCCGCCCATAGAAGATCAACTCAAGCTGGGCCCGTCACATGTGCTGGACTACCTACGCTCTGAAACGTACAAAGTGTAAGAAATTCTTTACCATTAGAAATCATAAGATCTTAACTTTAAAGTTAACAAGAAAGAGATTTATACATTACCGGTTAGTAAGTTGCTCCAAGAAATATATTACATTCTTTTTCATGAAGCAAAAGACAAATTAAACTCTGAAGGTAGGTTTTGAAAATATTGTCAAAATTATTGAATGGCTTTAAAACATTTTATTGTCCAGGATAGTTTCTCATATATTGGATAGTAGGAAGTCCATTATGTAATCAATCTAGCTAATAAGGGACAAATATTAACATTAAATCTCTAGAATGTTCTGTATAGGTTTCTGTCAAAGTATACATATAGAAAAGAATTATTAATATTATCTTAGCATAATTTCTTTTACTTCCCAACATACCTTTTTGTGCTTAGGACCTGACTTGCTGTAGGAAATATTTTATTAATCTTATAACGTCATGCCAAGTACCTTACAGAGTAGGCAGAGAACATTGAGTACCAAATATCTATCCTCAAAGACCATACAAGATACTTTGGTTTACGAATAAAAGGAAAAAATGATACTTAAATATACTATTATTAGCATAAATAATGTTGAAAACAAGTAACAGTCCTTTGATCCCCATGTTCATTGTAATGCAATAGACTAATGTTAGTTAATTTACTGCCTCATTGGTTGAGTGGTTGCAAACGCGACTGCCGATCGGGAGGTCCTGGATTCAAATCCCGGGTTGGGTACTATTGGATTTTTCTAATTTAGAATTTCTAGTAGTGACTCGGACTCTGGATTTGTATGTGATGACGTTAGGCTCAACACCTATTCCATGGCTTTTCAGGTGTTACAGGCGTGATGTTACGTTCGGTAATTTATTTTAGCAATCATTTCCATTGCTTTATGCTCATACATGATGACTTAACAGGCGACATTTATCAGATATAATATAGTATGCTTTCGTTTTTCAGATTGTACAGCCGTCATATGTCCGCAAAACCGCCGCCGCCGCCACAGAATCTCGACAAGAGCAAAAAGGCCAGCCGGGCCCGATCTTAAACATTATTAATAATGTGCATAGTTGTACTAAACATTAACTCCATGCTTAAGAAAATAATGATTATATTGAAAAGCTAATGAATGGTACTAAAGATTATATACACTAACACCCATATACACGTATTATATAACCGTGCCATACTTGTTTAAACTGTCAAATACTTTCATTCTCCATAATTTCTGAACACATTGAAAGGAACGAGATAAAATTTTGATTAAATTCATTGCATTGTATTTATATCGTTTATGAATAAGGTTATATATTTTCACATTTGTCTTTATACAAATATGTGAGAAAATTGACTTATTTTTGTAATTACTGATACAAGATGTAGTAGTGATTGTCACTCCAATATATGGTTCAAACGAACAAACATATGTGTCAATTTGTCATAACAGACAATATGAATAATAGATTTTATGAGTTTTGAAATAGTCTTACAGATATAATCCACAAATGATGTTTTAATGTTTTATCAATGTAAGATAGACACTGACAAGAAAATATGTATAATGCTGTACATTATCGACGAAGATAGATACAGTGGAGTAGAAATAGTTAAATTGCTAGTGGTGAAGAGTGATCTGAAACTGCAAACCATTCATTCATGAATTCAATTTCATTCATTGTATGGTTGCAACTCGTGAAAAAAACTTATTGATAAATAGAGAAAAGGTTTTGATGCATTTAGATAACAACTCTCATCTAAATAATTGTTACATATAACAATGTTATATAAAATTTGATAATAATAGCCATAATCCATCAATGATTTTTACATTAGTATATATGGATAACAAGTGTCCTTATAAAGTTGTTTAAGTATAAATGTTGTGGTGCTAACTTATAATTATTTTGTGTTGATATAATAATATGTAATTATTATTATTGTGCTTACAAGTATTAAATTATTGCTAATTCTTAATGGCTTTCTTTTCTGCTATTTTTGTGTCTCTTGTGATATGTAATAAAGTCAATACAACTTTTAAGTATCATACAGTTTGTGTATATGAAATTTGTTTTGAAAATATTTTATGTCTTTATTTTTATAAACGTAACATCACGGTAATAATGCCCGAAGGAGTGCATAGGGAGGTGTAATTCACTCCTACGTTTAACCAGTTACGTTTACGTCCCACGTGAAATAGGTGGTGACCCAACTATCATACACTGGGCACAGACTCCGAACCACTATCAATAATTTCTACGAGAAAATCTAAGTTGGAAAAATCTGATAGTACCCAACCCAGTATTCGAACCCAGTGTCTCGTGATCAGAGGTGGCGCTTTCAACCAATTGACCAACAATGCAGTTATATATATATATAGGGTTAGGAAGACAAAAAATACACCAAAATATTTTTTTTAAGAAATATATTATAATAAGTCTTACCTATTCAGTCGTATTGGTTTAATGACAACACTTAGCTAGAGAATTCAGTAATTAAATCATACAAATTATATATTTTGATACAGCATCGTAAAAAAATCAATGGAAAGAAAGAAGTAAGAGGGAGAAAGTAAAAAAAGACAATTTATTACATATTTTCTATTTAACTTAAATTTATGTATGTTTTATAGTCACATAACCAATAAATTTAAAAATATGTAAATGTGGTGATATAATTATTCGTGATGTTTGCGTAATTGAAAATAAAACAAAAAAAGCAAAAAAACGATAACACGTATTCTTGCTATTACAATATAGTGCTAGTTAGAAATAGAACTATAATTATGGAGACTAAGAAAGCCAGTTTTTAATATGAAAAATCATGTGTAACAACAGAATAGTAACCTGCAAATAAAACTTTATAAAATTGGAGTTCTTCAGAATTGAGTTTCATTCATTCATGGAGTTTCTTTCGCCGCTTCTTCTCCATAGCGAAACATCTTCCGAAGCGGTTGTAGTTTCACTTTGACGTACAAAAAGTGTTCTAATGAACCAATTTTGAATAAATGATATTTGAATTTGAATATTTTCTTGGGATGCCTGCAGGATGCTGACCCACACTTTGCCAGCTCACTCGCGAGTTCAGCAGAGAAAAATTTAAAAGACAATCTTGATCTTAAAAGGAGAAAGACTAAAAAAAATGAGATTCGCTGCAATATGTAAATATTCTTCCTACAATGAAAATTAATTACTTATATTAAACGAAAAGAAATTTAAATGAATCCATTATCGTTTTAATTGAGCTGAACGAGTGGGAGGTCAATATGTTTGACGATTGCTGGCAGGACTAACGACTTTTGTATTTGACCGCGATCAATCAAAAACCATACTTAAAATACCTGATATATCTTTGTACGTGTACATACTCGTAAACTAGAAATATCTTCACGGGCAGATAAAAAATATTTATGGGTTATTCTTTTACAAAAACCCTGAACGAGTCTGTAAGACCTATGTCTAAGTACGTAACAATATTGGATGTGTGGGTCACGATGAATCGTCGCTGTCGTCGTCGGAGATGTCGTGTCGCGTGGAGTGCGCGGGCTTGTGCCGCTCCATACAGAAGGCATACGCTTCGTAGTTCAGTACTTCGTCGTCGCTGAGATGTGAATCGCCCTCGACGAAGCTGGCGAACCTGGGAACCGTCGCCCTTATAAAACGTGATTGATTAATATTGGCATCTACAGAAACTGCAGAATATTTTTTTAAAATTTTCGACCAGTTATAAACATCGCCAAAATATCAAGTTATTTTGATGTTATCAGAAAAATAAGTTTTTGTATTTTTAAATCGTCATCGTATACCATTATAAAACAACTGTTACTGATAGCTCATATCATAAAAGATCATTGAAAATTGATAAAACATTCAACTAGCTGCATGGTCCGCTACACCATCATCATGGTCATCAGCCTATCTCAGTCCACTGCTGCACATTGGCTTCCCCGATTGAGCGCCATCGTGGCACTACACCGTAATACTTCAATCAACTCGCAAGAAAAAGCCTATATCGCAGTTAGGAAGCGAGTTGGAAGCAGTAGTGAGACATGTAGGCAGGTACCTCTTGGCGTCGCTGAGCTGCATCATGACCCGCCACTGCGCGCAGTCGGGACTGGAGCAGTAGCGGCGCAGCTCGTCCAGCGCGCGCTTGGTCTCGCGCGCGCCCTGCTCGTAGTACTGCTCGCTCGTCAGCAGCTGCGGCCGCGGCGGGAACCGGCGCCGCCTGCCAACATGGCCAGGATTAAAGGCATCTTCGTTAAACTTTACAAAGAACGTAAACGGAACATCACGCCTATAAGCCCCGAAGGGCTAGGCAGGGCAGAGTAGCACATTCCCACGTTTCACCAGTTACGTTTCATCATCATCATCAGCCCATTTCCGTCCACTGTTGGACATAGACCTCTCCAATGGTACGCCACTGAGCTCAATCTTCAGCTCTTCGCATCCAACCACTGCCAGCCATTTTGCGTATATCGTTACTCCACCTAGCTGGAGGGCGTCCTACGCTACACCGTTACGTTCCGTGGAATAGGTGGTGACCCTATTGCCATACACTGGGCACAGATCCAGACTCCGAGTCACTACTAGAAATTCTAAATGGGAAGAATCCAGTAGTACCCGACCTGAGATTTGAACCCAGGACCTCCCGTTAGGCAGTTGCGTTTGCAACCAGTCGAATAAAGAGGCAGTCACTTCACAAAATAAGCGATAATTAAGTAACCTTGAGAAAAATTTATAACGATATTTCTACGTCCATATTAAAACAAATTATATTTTTTATTAAAAACACCAGAAAGAAAAGCATTATCAAATTTACCAGTATCCCTGCAACCGGTACAGCAACGTCTTGGGAAAGTATTTAGTGATGAGAGCCATTATCGCCACCGCAGCGGACGCCTCCTGGTATTGACTGCTGAAGAATATGGACAACACTCCGACCACCTAGATAAAAAAACATAAGTATATGAATCAAAATAGTGAATACATTACTTTCATATATCCAAATTAGTCAGTGTGTTTGACATTTTCGTAAGTTGGAGGGTCTTATAGTCCTCGAGGTATATATGGTCCTCATGGGATTATGCTACCAGACTACTTATGCTGCCAGATTGGTCGCAGGTTAAAAAATGACCATGGATCATCACATATCCGTGGGTAGTGAAACAATAGCATGGCAAAGATGTTCCATAAAGATGGTCCTGACCTGTAAGGTCCACATGACAAGGTTCTTGCTGCGCTGGTTACGCGGCGGGCCGATCCGGTAGCAAACCACGAAACTGGCGAGCGCCGCGACCGTCGTGTACCAGAACACATAGGCCTGGTACGATAACACGATTGTGCGGATGTTCTCCCACAGACGTTGGAACACGTACACGCCCACCGTCCAACCACCGATCAATATGCCGTATGTTAGAGTTTTCTGGACATAAAGATAAATATGTTACATGAATTATAATGCAGTCTTCACTGCTATGAATATGTCCATTACTCTTTACAACAGTCTTGTCTTATAAACATGTGTTTAAATATTATCATAGAAAAACTAACACAGAAGTTAAAATAACTATTTAATAAATTCTCAATATGGTATCAAGAGACCAAACACCGTCAAATGATTTAATGTAGTAATTTGTTGTTTAGAAAATAACTAAAAATGTAGCAAAAATTTCAATACTTACTCTTGGCAACAATTTGCTGATGTAATACACAATGACCATGAAGGAAGCCGACACTCCTATGGCGATACCACACAGGTAGTAGAACACAGGGTTGCCGCTCAGAGCTCGCGAGGAATAAATCAAAGCAAGGCCACCCAGCATAAGCAATACACGCCATATGTCCACCCCTATATAAGAATTATAATATAAATTAAATGACAGGAAAAAAATATAATAATAATTAATATGAAAATTCATGGAAAAGTTATTATGACAAGAAAATAATTATATTAGACACATAATAGACTCATGGACATTTGAGATCACTTTGTTGATTTTTTTTCTTTTCAGCCAAGAGATTTCTTAAGAACACTTTCTAATTCAAAAGTATTGAGTGTGGTTCAAACAGTTCAGCCAAATTATTATATTTTGATTTGAATGATTTAAATACTTGCCATACTCATTTTACAGCATTGATATTAGACAAATGTATATGGATATGATAATTAATCCAACTATTCTGTTATACTCAATATCTCTTGCATGATAATGAATGAATTCATGAGTATGTCAACTAAGAGTTTTAGAGCATTGTATGAGAACCTCTAATAAGTAATAATACTTCTGATATGGATATATTGAAGTACTCAGAATTATACATGAATATAATGTAATAGGCATTCATTAAATTTTTTTTTCATAATTCCTAAATTCCCACTATAAATACTCCTAATATTGGTACTAACAAAGTTCACTTCAAAACAATATTTATATTTGTATGAAAATATCACTCACTTTGTACTTGAAGCTCAATATGATGTTTCTCTTTAGTATTAACAGCCATACATGTAGGAGTGAACAAGTCTATGGAAACGGTCCTGTAGGACTTTTTTTGGAAGGGACTGACCACCACCCAGCCATAGCTGTCCTCTGTGTACTGATTGTATACATCTTCAGGATTCTCACCTATGTATTGACTGAACTCATCTGATTTTATTTTTATGTGAAACTGAAAAAATATCAGAAGTGTACATTATATGATTCCACTGAATAGGGATTTGCTGAAATTCAATACAAGGGTCTCAATGTTGGGACTGGTTATGTAACACTAAAAGTTAATGTATGTAAATATGATATTCATTAGATTTTATTTTGGAAGCTTTAATTTGTTTTTAGGCAATAGAAAAACATTAGAGAGACAACTCTGTCCCCTGCTTATCTTATGAAACTAATAAAGTTTGATTAGTGTTAACTAACTAACTATTATTAAACTGATAATATTTAGTTACTTAATCTATCTGCACAGTATAGTTATTATTGCATGAATCATAATAAACAGTGTCAATAAAATAGCCTACAATCGCAAAATTACATCCAATTGTTTTACAACTTTTTTTTATATATTTTACTATAAGAACTTAATAACTATCATTTTACCTTTACAGTCTGCCATAGAGCCAGAAGATTTCTGTCTGTACCAGAATAACAGTATATATCCACAGACTGCTTAAATGATGGTATATCTTTATCAATGGAGGTTGGTCTGTCGAGCCAGTGCACTATAAATAAATGCAATGTTTATTTTATTACATTTCTTAAACACACAATATCATACCTGTATTTAACTGAAGGGGTGGCCGAGGAGTGTAAAAGGCACATCATTCACTAGTTATGTTATACATTCAATGGAATATGACAGTAAACTTATAGCCAACCCAGGGGTTAAACCTGGGACCTCTCGCTCAAGAGCGGCGCTTACAACCACTAGATCAACGAAACAGTCAACGACGCAGACCGTTTTGTTATAATAGACAGATTTTATAATCTACACTGTAGTTTGGACACCAGGACTATAAATAGTACTTTGGAAATAGTTTTTCAGCTCAAGGTTAGTAAAAAAAGTACACTATACGCGATATTTTTTTCATATTGGCAGTGATAACAAATGTTCAAAAAGTAATTATTTTTACTAACCCTCATAAGCCAATGAACTGACTTCTGTGATAACAACAAATAACAAAAACAATGGGGCATACGAATCGAACCACGGCATATTTGCACCACGATTGCAACTTAAATATCCTGAAGATATCACATACACAACATCTTTTATCTATAAAGTAACAGGAAATGCCGTGTTTTTATTTAGAATATCTTTTAACTAAGTTTTAAATCCATTTATCCTCGACATCGAATAATACCTATACTTTTTCATTAACATTAAGGATTGACAATGACAGCAATGAGCAAATGAATTTAGCAGTGACAGATATGTTAATGTAGCGCGTTGGATTCTAAACTTTCCACCTAATATTAATATTATAATTATAAACGTTTGTCAGTCAAAACAAGCCTAAGAGAAATCGACTGGATCTTTCCACATTATAATGTCAAATAGATTCACGTGATTGTTCTTGTTCACGTTGAACGTAACACAATACGTGCTATTTTAATTGATGTTTGATAGGTTAGTTTTCATATTTTATTGTTAGTCAAATTTTTATATAGCTTGAATCTGAATATCACTCACTATACTTTAGGACTCCAATCATAGATAATATTTCATTAATGTTAATTACAGAGCATTATTTATTAACTCATAATACAACGCCTTTAATTCCTAAAAGGGTACGCAGACCTGGAGTACACTCCAACATTTCACCGGTTACATTACATCATGTCCTACCATGGAAAAGGCTCATACACCGGGCATAAATCCTCTTGGCTCTGAGTACCTATTTAGAATTTCAAATTAGGAATAGCCTATAGTAACCGAACGGGGATCGAATCCAGGACTACTCGATTAGGAACTGCGTTTCCAACGTCTATCAACAATAAGACTACAAGATATGTATGTAGTGTTTTAGAAGTCTTCAAGGGTTTTGATTTCTTTATGTATTGTACATGGTTTCTATCACGTTTCTGATAACAAGTATGGATCAAATGTTTGTTTTTTGAGATATTGTTATCTAATGTAGAAAGAGCTCCGACTACCGACTTATAAGCACTCTATATTTAGTAAAAAATGAATAAAACTGCAATCAAATTCAAATATCTTACATTTATTTGGTAAAGCATAACCCTAAGTCATGTACTACGGCATGAAAGGCACTCTGAACTTCTGTACTCAATACATTGTACTGTTAATACATACATTATATTTATTACCTAGAAGCGATACATAAGGACACTTCACTTCTTCGATTACATTTCATCAGAATAGGAATGTTTATGTCGTAAATACTGTTTGGAATGATCTCATTACAGTAAAATACTGAAAATTATTAAACAATATAAATAAAACTTCCAGTCTTCAATTGCATGGGGAATGCTTAATAAATACATCCATTTCATAACTATAATAAAGAATTTATCTAACTAAGACTTTAAAAAATCACAGATTACTCCGAAAAATTTTATAATTTTTTAACAATACTGTATGAATATAACTGGTTTTTTTTTTCTATATAATATTCTTTGTATATAAATTCACCATAATTTCATTAGTCTTTGTACCAAAGCTTTCAACGATAGATGGTCACAATAGATTTGCATGTATAATTTTAATTATTTTAGTAATATGATCTGTCACACAAGCACATAGGTACTAAATATCATTAAAGACTGCCTTGTTCAGACTGATATTTCATTGATATGTCATAAGAAATATTTAAGTTTACTTATGAATTATTTTTTTAACTGAATTAGGATTTTCTTGGGATTTTCTTGCTACAATTTTAAAATAATGCAAACGAAATAAATTTTAATTTCCGCTTATAAATGGCAAATGATTACATGATAGCCAATCTATTTATTATCTGTAATATGTTCGTCTATGGTAAAAATACAATATTGCACAATTATACAAGCAACACCAAAAAGGCTGTATAATAAAACTTGTTGATTGAAACTGACTCTAAATTGAGTTTTTCACTGCATTTTGTACTTTTAATCTCCTTTAGTTGTGTACATTCCATTTTTGGGACACCATGTGCATACTATAGCTATTCAAACTGAAAACTATAATTTATATAAAAATTTCAGTAATGGCCCGTTTACATTAACAACTTGCAATACACACAATATTTTATAATTATGTAAAAGAGCGAACAAATGAGCGAACCATCTTACTGATATGTTACACATATGAAAGCATGTGTAAATGATATATGAAATTCCTTATTTTGGATGTACTTTACTTTCCTGTTATTGCCAATATAGTGGTTGCAATTTGTGAGGTAAATCACTATGAAACGAAACAAAGGGTATCATCACACGCTAGACAACTCTCATATTAAACGTCAAACCGATAAGATATCGCATCTGCATGTCAACCGTCTGCTGCGAGTCTAAACATAAATTTGCCCGTAAACTCATCAATTGTCTGTAACAAAAGCGGCAAACTTCAAAAGATCTTGTAACATGCAGTAACGTATAT
>DWFV01001506.1:0-11114 GCA_018246775.1 Parelbella machaon machaon | reverse complement strand
TATCTGCGACCAATTCAAACATCTACGGGAATATACATACGATATACATACGTATGTAGGTACTTTACAGATCCTTACATTCAAAACTCGGTTCATCAACGGCATATCTGAAGACCCGTTTGCTATACTGCTTACCACACATTCCTGATCATTACCAATACGGGTCTTCAGATATGCCGTTGATGAACCGAGTTTTGAATGTAAGGATCTGTTAAGTACCTACATACATATGTATATCGTATGTATATTCCCGTAGATGTTTGAATTGGTCGCAGATATTTATGGGCTGCAGTGGCCAAGTGTGGCTGTTGTCCGAAAGATAATACTGTCGACACATGCAGAAAAATATAAATGAAAAGTAAAAATTGATTTTTACTATATTGAAAGTAAGCGAACTCGACTTTAAGTGCGTTTTATTTAAGAACTAGCTCTTTCCCCTGACTTCGTCCGCGAATATTCGTAATGTTGGTTGATCCAATTACACATTTTTTTTTAAACATTAGTTTACTTTATTGGATATACATTTTATAAGTTGATTGACTATTACTCGTAAATTTGCAAAGAATACTAATCGAAGGAGTTCCTTATGATTTTACTTGAAGAAATTACCTTTTAATTTCGATATATTTACTACTACCGTGATTGTTTTTCAGATAGTTAAATAAATGATTAACAATTGAAAAGTAAAAAATAACCAATTTTAAATATATTACCGTACACTTACTCTTTTGTATTATTATATTATCGTGTTATTGTATTATTGTGTTAATGTATTTTTGTACTTTTGTATTGTTGTATTTTTGTATTTCGTATTTTTACTGTAATTTTTGGTTTCTTACTGGGTTTCGTTGGCGTACTGTACTGTAATTTGGGTTTCAATTTCAACAAGCACTTAGGCGGGTAACGAGTTTTTATTATAATATAAGGGCTGTTTCACAAGTAGAAATGTTCACACATAAACCTTTCTTATAAGCAACGACTATGGTAAAAGGGTCCTTGTGTACGGATAAAGGGCTGTAATGTCAGAATATAAACAAGAATATTTCGGTTTATATTTTCGTCTCAACATGAGCTGTAGAAAAGAGACATCCTTAGGACTCTACCTGATAGATTCAAAATCTACCCACGTTTAGATCTTTTTATCATTCTCATCATTTATATGGTCATATTAGGCTGGCTTATTATAGCGATAATTGCTCCTAACTGTTGAACAGGTGAATGTGGATAATTAACTAGGATTAATCATATGATGTTCGAACACAAGTATTTATATAGTATTTAGAGGTTAAATTATCTAAGTATATAAAGAAACATATAAGTATGGTTAACAGCTCTCGGGTTATCGTAGTACTAACTCGTGGTACTTTGGTATGATATAGAACATAGTGAGTTATTCTAAAGAAATAAAAGAAATTTAAGAAATAACTCGCGATGCTGGCTTTATTGTAATTTATGCAAACCGCATTAAAACCATAAAATAAAAACGTAAACCTAGCGTTAAAAAATAAACGAAGTAATATTATTGTCATTTTAAATAAAAAATTAAAATGATATTTTATTGAAAATGTGGACAGAAAGTTCAATTAAATATTGATTATGCAGTTGTGTGATGTGGAAGCGTTTATCACGGTTTATGTGAAAACACCTTTAGATCTAGAACATTAAGGAATAGCAGCTGGTGCGAAGATGGATCGTATATTGATTGTAATATATTCACTATTGGAAGTACGAGATGTGTCTTGCGCTTAAGTCATCCTGTACTAATATTCCACCTAAACATTCTTGGATATTTTTTTAAATCTAGGAGTGTTTATCTTAGCCCTTAAGAGTAGCAATGCGTTTGTGATAAAGATCGAATAAGCCAAATACCACGAAATGCTAACTGTACTATTAATTAGACCTTTGTTAATAATAGATTCCTGTGTAGACTATGAGTCAATACTAATAGTCCTATTTACAATTAGTGGTAACTAATACTAAAAATCCTATCCGTGCGGTCCTGTTCAGATGTTGCAGGTGCAATGGTCGATAACGCCCACTCGTGACTGTTGACTGCTTGTTTGTCGATTCCTCCACATTCCTCAAAAAACCTTGTACAAAACTTACGTTAGAATGGAAATCGTATAAGAAAAACAAAAAGCATACATTAATATGCATATATGTATATATGTATGTGTGTGTGTATGTGTATATGTGTGTATGTGTATATGTGTGTATATGTATATGTGTGTCTGTGTGTATAAGTGTGTGTGTGTGTGTGTGTGTGTGTATGGGTGTGTGTGTATGTGTATGTGTGTGTGTGCGCGTGTGTGCGTGTGCGCGTATGTGTGTATGTGTGTATGTATGTATGAGTGTGTGTGTATGTGTGTATGTGTGTATGTGTGCATGTATGTATGTATGTATGTAGTTCTGATATCACAAAAAATTATTTTTTTAACTATAATTGTTTGTTAGGACAATAAATACTTACCTACTTTGTTATCGTGTATTTTTTATATTGTTATTATTGAACGTAATGTACAATAGAGTTTTTATTGTCTTTTATTGTAGTGTACTTTTTATCGCGACAATAAAAACAAAGTTGCGAGACGAAGCGAGTTGTATATATCTATAGCGTAATTAGCTTGTTCGTCTGTCACATTGATCTTACGCACGCCGCAGTACATTCGTTTTAAGAAAATAAACGTTTCCAATACACTCTCGCTCATTAAATTAACAACGAACGCCTGCCAACTGAGAACATGCGAGTGGTTAAAAAATTTAAGTGAATCACTCAGTTTTCTAATTAAATGAAACCAATGATATTTTGATTTTTTATCATCATCAAGTACTCGTTTATTAATGCAGTATTGAATACTGATCTCCCTTAATAATGTATCGGTTAAGGTCTGCCAGCCTAGCAAAAGGATTGACAGTATTCTTATCGCTTAGCGAATGTTATATCAGATTTAATTAAAAACATTTTTAACATACAAATTGGTTCAAAAAAGTGGTAGTACATAGTAATTTGAACCTTTACACATGTTAAAGAAGATATAATATTCCTGTTCGTCTGTGAGAGACAAACACTACAAGATTGTAGATCTCCCCTTAAGAACCCCCGACAAAAATGGCTCGCTTCAATTAGCCCGTTTTTTCTAGTCTTTTGTGGAATGAAGATAAATTGACAATTCTCAACGCCAAGTATGCCGTTTGTAGCGCTGATTAAATTAGAATATTTCTATTACGTTGAAATGAAACCTACTTTACAGATTAAATTACTCGAAAAGATATTTTACACGTGGTTTTAAATTAAATTGCAAACGTTTAAACTAGGGGTATTGTTCTAACTTATTAAAGTTTGTCATAGTGTTGTAGGTCAAATACTGTCTGATAAAAGAATTAGAAGTCTGCGAAACCGGCGTACATGTACGAAGACTGTAATTAATTTAGAAGATGCACAGCTGATCTCTCAGTACATACATTGTGATTGTGATCTCTGCTTACTCCGTGAGAGACCTGACGTGATGGCGTAATGATAACGATACTGAATACGTTATTGTCTATGAAAAATCGATATTGTCTATGAAAGAATGCTTTTGTCCATGGAGAATTTAAAAAAAAGTATATTTTAAACTGATTCGGATTACTCTTGACTTTATTGGTTACGCTGTACCTTTCTATACCTATTACCGTAATTGGTCGTCTAAGTTCACTAAAAATCGTCATTAAAGTCACTGTGCAACCCATATTGAAAAAATTTTTTTCAACTTTTAAAATCTACAAATAAAAAACTTATAATTTGTTTATTATAAAAGGGATACCTAGTCGTAAAAACAAAGAAGTATAAATCAAATATAGAAATGTGTTTAACGTAGCTTCTACGTAAACGTAAGTAAATAAATATTAGTATTTTGAAATTATATCCACATGTAATGAATTCGTCAACATTTTGTTCAACCTATCAAAGCTAAAAATTCAATGAAAAATGAACGGTTACATGGATAATAACTCCTTGATGGAGAGCATGATTTTTTTTGTTAATAATCAGAGGCAATCCATATAACATGAATTCTTTTTTACATATTAAAGAAACAGCCAAATATTTCATCTAACAATAAGCGTTGGCAATTGCATTTCAGAAATTTTTCGATTTTATTTATTCTTTACCGTGGCGTTTTGTTCGAAGGTCTCTAGTCTTCTGCATTATGTAAGCCATCAGGTACATTTGTCAGCATTTATTATGCATAACGACATTGCATTCCTTGATGTAACCTCCATAGTAAGTCGGTGTCGTAGCAGTTCTTAGGTGAAGAGAACTCCCTGGTACGGTGAGGTTTAAATATAGCTGTAATATAATATTCTCTGAAAAAATTTATGAAGGACGACATGATTCACAGCTTCTGAGGACTATGAATGATCTATGTTTAGTAATGACGTTGTCATGAAATACGTAGTAGCAATACCTACAGCCTTCCAAATATACTCTTCTTTCTCATCGAGTATCTTCTCATGACCTATGAGGATATCAATTCCTCCAATAAGATGTTCTCAGTATAGTAAAAGTATGCAAATGTTCCGCCGCAAGAATTATTGTGACCAGAATATCCCTGCATATAACAATGTAGGGACTAAACCTTCGAAAACTCACTTTAACTTGATACTGACTGGTATACAGTACAAATTCTGGGCGTATTTCCGCAAACCTGGCAGTGACGGAGTACATTAATGGATGTATTGATAGTTTTTTTAGTGGTGATATTGAAATTCTTGTCAAAGACGTCACAGTTTCAATAGTCTTTATTATTTGTGCTGACAAAGCCAAGGGTTTACCGCAGCCAACTTCGCTTAACCTTAAACGTTATCAGGGCCTAGTGGAAAAGTTGAGTGATAAAAGACTAACAAAATATAAAGGACACGACACAAAATACTGTTCCAAATAAAATCTAGCGACTATTGTACACCCTGGTACGACCTGGGGATGCCGCCATTCAGAACTCTTCGTTAAAATAAACCATGCTAATATAAACCGTTACTTTATCAATTGGCATGTAAATTACTAGTATCTTTACATTTCATCGGCTGACTAATGTGTTCAGAATATTTAATGCCTAATAAATGGTATCAATACTGGGTCACTCTGCTTTTGTTAATGCCATAAAGCTTCTAGTTAGGTGGGGTATAATGCGAAAGTAATTCTGCCCAAAAAATAATATATCACTCGTTCTCAAGGTGAAGGAGAAAATAAAATTTTGTTCGGTGTGTGAAGTCTGCTAACGCGTAAACGGCGAATATTGTAGAGTTTTTAAACTGACCACCTATCGTTCAGAAAACAAACATGTGGTCAACGGTAAAGCATACAAAGGGTTGACGATAATGAACACCCTTTTGTCTATTAAAATTTCACCCCAAAGTCGCTAACGCGATTTCGTTGTTTTTGGATTTGTAGATAACTTGAATCATACGAAAGCATTACATGATTGATTTTACGTAAAATGCTTTTGGCTATTCACGCTACTCGGTGTTCATACAATCTGCTAGTTAAATTGGATATGATATGCTTTAGAAAAAACTTTGCATTATATATTGCTAGGTTACCTAGTAAAGTAATACTTAGTTACTGAAGACAAGTTGTCATACGGTGTCTGCACTAGATGCGCATGTCATTTTCACCATAAGTAGGTACCTTGTAACGACTCGTTCTTTATATTTTCCATATAGATCAGTAAACTTTCATATGATAGTTATTTATTTCCTCATTAAGTAAGTACTAAATATATATTTTGTTTATTTCTTAGTTCCTTGTAAATAAACGTAACGTTTAAGTTACGTTTATTTATTAATTCCTTGTAAAAAAAACCAATATAATTATAGATATGATCTACAATCCAGAATCCTCCATTTTCAACCCTTTTTAATTATAAAAGACAATTTACTGAAAAAAAACCTTTGAAACCTTAACCCCTAAATAGAGGGCGGATACGACCTGAATACTGAAAGGATTTTTAAAAAAGTACAAAGTCTGGTGGGAGCACAAACATAACCGGCTACAGGAAAACAAGACTTATTACACAAATAAATGTAAAAGAAAAATTTATCCTCACTTCATGTCACTTCTTCACTTTACGTCACTTCTTCACTTTACGTCACTTCTTCACTTCACGTCACTTCTTCACTTCAGGTCATTACTTCACTTCATGTCACTTCTTCACTTTACGTCACTTCTTCACTTCACGTCACTTCTTCACTTCACGTCATTACTTCACTTCATGTCACTTCTTCACTTCACGTCACTTTTAATTGGACGTTAAGTATTGAATTCACTTTACTGGTGCTAATGTGATATAAGTGTAAGAAAATAGGTGTGTGTAACTTTTATATTGTACACTGTTTGATTTGTGTTCCTATATATATTATTCACTTATTTATAATGTCCACCACAATTATTCACCATCACCGAGGTATGACTGACACAAAAAGTACTCAGTTAACCTTAGTTATAGGTAAAAAAATAAAAATTAAATGTATATTATGTGTATATATGTTAACATTTAATCAATTAAATCATCACAGACAGCCGATGGATTAATTTTGATTCTAACTTCTAGACAATTAGGCCCGAATTGCGGTTATAATTACTGCGGGCCCGAATAAATCTCTGCTCCTTACATACCATCTAATTGCCGAACATTGCAATTAATTGCTCTGTCAGGGACAGATCTGACCTTCTGTATTTGTGTTTATCCATATTAACTGATTTATATATGTTTATCTATATTAACTGGCGCAGGTCAAAGGTTTTGGGTACGAATTCCTTCGGTTCCCGGGTCAGATACTATCGGATATTTCTTACATCGTGAGTTCGTCGTATCGTGCGAGCGTACTACACTACTCTGCCAATCCCTTCGTTTATACAGGCGTGAACATAAAAAATATTCATTAACCGCATTAACTGTAATAAAAAATATGTTTCCCTTGATACTTGGAGCATATTTTGAATGGAGTTTTTCGTGCTGACCAGTATGAATTTAAGGTCTGTAGGTCAATCTCACAAAGCCAGTGAAAATAATAACAGCGTACGACGTTCATTAAATATTGGTGTATAGTTTATAATGAATAAAATTATTGTCATTTAATTTATACTGTTATTTATGTATAATTGAAAGCCCACAAAACAGGCTGCTAACATGACTACTTAGGTATTCATGTACATCAAATTTAAAACCTTTTATTACAGAATAAAATCTTTAAATATAAATTATACATTTATCGAATACACTTCAAAGCCGCATAATTCAGTCTGCCGTTGTCGCTTCCAGCACCTTAATGCGAGAGACGGAAATGGAGCAAAAGGGAGACGAAAAAGTTTTGGCGGTTATTTTAATATCTACCGTTGATACCGTGCTTCTCTTTAGCCGGTGGCTTTGGATACGTAATTTATGAAAGGATTCAGTGATTTTTTTTAAATATATCCTTAACATAAATAATCAGATTATAATTAACCGAAACGATGTCCAGACTCTTAAGCGAAACATTTTTATAAGATTATTTTCTAACACAGAGGATGAGATCACTAAGCATTCCTTAAAAGATGAAGCCGTTCCGAATATTTATTAACCATCGACAATGTTTTTTTCCCACACGTTAAAAGACTTTTCCTTTTTCACATCCGCTGTAAATTTGCCGTCTGTCGGCCAGTTAAGTGCCGTAGACTGTTATATAATACCGGTACTCTCCAAGTTCTTTAAGAATCTAACACCGCTCAAGTCTCTTAAGCTTTCAACTTATCAGTTTGATGTTAATTCAATAACATCTAAGTTAACTACGAACGCGCAGGCTATACATAATTAGGAGTGAATGTAAAATGAAACGTAACGGAAGTTGGTGTTGCCATATATTAGGCAAAATATTTCGTGTTGCACGCGAATAAATTTTACCATTTCATATTTAAAAAACAACATCACGCCTGTAATCCCTGAAGAGATATGCAGAGCAGTGTAGAACACTCACGCGTTTCACCAGTTAAGTTTACATCCACAATGGGTGTGAACCTCTTACCATACCGCCTAGATCCAATTTTGAACCACTACCAGAAATTTCAAGATAGAAAAATGCAATAGTACCAGATCCGGGAACTGAAACCAGGAACTCTCGATCGATAGTCGAGCTTGCAACCACTCGATCGACGAGGAAGATTAAATATTACGTTTAAATAAATTTCTGCTATATCGTTTGGACTTAAAAAGTAACATAAAGCTATATAAATATATATATGTAATATAATTTAAGTATCATCGACTCGACGAACTATGTATATTTCCCTCACTATCGTATGAAAGAATCACTAAAGATATTACCGCATAAAGTTGTACAGATCTGTGGTCAAAGGAAATTGTTTATTCTGAAAACAAAGTTCTAAATTTAAACAGAGTCGCCATTTTTATACATTTTAGTGGGCACTTATTTGTCTTGATAGCAGCACTTTCGGTCTATCTGACGCCCAAAAATAAATTTCTTTTTCAGCAAAAGATCTCCATAACCTTGCAACTTTACTGGGCCGTTTTGTGTTACATTTACCGCGGGTGAAAAATAAAAGATCGTAACTGCGACTTTATTTACTGTGAAATAGTAAATTATACTCTAAAAGTAATACAATTGAAATGAAAAAACCAGACCTCAGACATGGTTGTTAAAAATGCAATTTTGGCAAACCAATATTATGTTAAAAATATGTTTCGCAGCACGCATAAAACCATTGTAATGTGATTTTTATTTTACATTCTCCTGTTAGCGCTACTATATTTTTCCACGCAACGCTCATTGCAAATATAGTAACGTAATGAAGTCGGTAGGGCATGACCAGAAAACAAAAGGAGAAAGTTAGATAGAAAATGGAATCGATAAGTAAAATTATTGAAATGAGAATTCTAGATCCCGGCCGTCCATGCACAAAAAATGTAAATTAATGAAAAACAATCTCATGAATATAGGACCCCTTCATAATAAATTCTATTCAGTAGAACAAGCGGTTTACAAATTATGTTAAAAAAGGAATTGAACTTTTTCTCTTATTGTGTTGTATTTAGATCGCCTTTCATTACCTCTTATATGTTAGAACTGAATTAAAAAAGGATGCTTCCTTTTTCCCGGGGGAAAAATAGTCCCGAGCTATACTTTCAAATGTCCTGATTATAAACAGTATCTCCAACTAACGCTATCCCAAATCCATACTTCAATAACAAAATCATTTTCAAACCATATTTCTGAGACAAACAATTTTGAACTTTACGCTTAGACGCGTAGAATTCATTTATCAATATAATAAACATCCCACAAATCAATTGTTCCGCTGTCCGCTCCATGTCATCTTAAGGGATTAGTTGCACAATCGACAAGAATCGAATAAATAGAAGAAAAAACGCAGTATAATAGGCGCAGTATTTAAAAAAGTGCGAAAATCATTGCCTTATTAATGGAATGAAAAAAAAAATTGTTTAAGTTATAAATTGTTTCATTTGTTTAAAATAAATTACCAACTAATTGTAAGTTTATTCGATTTGACCCTACTTGAATGGGCCACATTATCTTAATAAGGCGCAAAGGACGGCTCTTAAACACGAGAGCGGGGGTCGCGTTCCTATCGTTCATAAACTTATAAGCGTACTGGCAATAATTTTGCTGTTCCATGAATATTATACTTAACTTAAAATAATATTATATATTTTTTTCTTCAATATTTTTTTTCTGTATTGCAATCCATTATATATATATTCTATATTGCTAATCTTATAGTGCTTTTTCGGAAGGCTCTCAAGGCTTTCTCAAAGGCTCCAACGTAGCTTGTCAACTCCGACTCAACTCAGACGGGCCAATACATGCAAAAGCCGACCATAATATGAATTACTTAACAATACGAACAATTTACCTATTTTCTTAACTTTATTATTTGTCTCTTTCTTTTAACATTTTCATATTTCTTCTTCTCTTCATCGTTAATCGTTCACAATAGGAAAAGTCTATTATATGTAACTTTTCATACTTCTATGTTCCGCGGAAAACTCGGTCAAATTGTCTAACCCTAATCATTTCCACACGCTTCCATTTATTGGCACGTAAAGTATACAAAGTTGTGTTCTGGATTAAATTGGAAATATTGTTATAATGGGAAAAGCCTATCTCCAGCAGTGGAACGGTAAAGCCTGATGTGTTGATTGTTATAATGGTTAAATTATTATAGGGCCATGATAATTCGAAAATTATTATGATCTAAGGCTTAATTATTTACAATAAATATGATATTAACAAAATCGTTAATCGGTATACGTTATTATTTTGTATATTTACAGATATGAAAAAGTAAGACCACACCTGTACTTCCGAAGGGTAGGCAGAGTAGTGTAGTACACTCCCACGTTTCACACACACACACTGTCAACCCATCATCGTCCGCTGCTGGACGCAGGCCTCTCTCAATGGCACGTCTCACCAGTTACGTTTACGTCGCATGGAATTGTTGGTGATTTTACTGCCATACACCGGTCACAGATCCAGTTTCCGAGTCACTACTAGAAAATCTCGGTTCTAAATGTACAGATATATATTTTAAATCACATAATATATTAAGTACTCCATACGATAATAAAAGTATAGACAACGTTTTCAGTTGCGTGACTTGATAAAGAACGAGTGATTCGCCTGTACTTTGGTGTAAAATTATCCATATATAAGAAAGAAAGAAAGAAAGAATTTGTTTATTTTTGCCTTACATTTCCCTTAGTAACAAAAAGGTAGGTATGATAACAAAAAAAATAAAAGTGATAAAAATTAATAATAATAAAACAAAAATGTATATGTATATGTGTATTTATAAACAAATTTATGGACTAAATTTCAGCTGTTTAATAATGAAAGGTTGGCTCCATCTACGCTTGACTTAATAATCAAGTTTGTGTAAAATAATATTACCGTTACCAATCCATGCCAAAAAACTTCAAAAAATTCATAATTATAAAATTTAGGTATCTACTTCGAAAAATATATTACTTACAAACTATAAGCGGATAGCTACATAGTTACCAAGACACAATCTTCAGGTTCGTTAGGCGGGTGTAGTCTACTTAATGAACAGAATTTCC
>DWFV01001505.1:0-11115 GCA_018246775.1 Parelbella machaon machaon | reverse complement strand
CTAAGTATACTTCGATAGACTGATTGTTATATGTTTGGTGAATTTTTGTTTCGTAAATAAAAAATACCATGCACTCATCTCATTTTTTCTTATTAGAGCCAAGTTCTATATATTGCCGTGGAGTCAATCAATCACGTGGATGCCGAGGGTCTCGATACCTGTAAAGCTATCTTGTTCAGAGCGAATTTGCCTACGAAGTAGGCTTGATGCATTAACCCTTTTAAATAGTTTTAAAAGTAAACGTATGCAAAAGATGTCTTGCATCTGCATGATCGAATCAAACCGAAGTGATTAGCTGATAATATTATTTATCAAGATGTATTTTTAGTTGTATGAGAGCCTAACGTGTAGCCAAAACCTTGCCTGATGGAAAGTGCAATTGGGTCCTAAGACGGATCACGCATATCTATAAATAAAGCCTATTCAGCTTAGTTTTCTATGCTTCCTTTTATAAATGTCCGGAAACATAAATATGCGAATCAATTTGTTTTTGATTCGCATATATATTAATTCAGATTTTATTTACCAATACCTTAAAATGTATTGTTTATATACAATTGAATTTTTATATGTGGAAAAAAGCTACTTTTCCGTCTATCCACTTTATCTCAAAGTGCGATCGATCACTTGGACGAAGTGCGGACGTTGTCGTCAGTCGAGCGCGCTCAGTCGATTAGTGCTGGACTGCTGGCTGCCTAAGTAGGCTTTGATGAATCACGGCTTTCTTAAGGAGAATTAAAATATTATTTTTTTACGGTTGTACACGCCTTATAAATCTAGGTTTTTCGATACATTGTAGAGAAAAAAATAACAGTGAAATTAGACTTATTAAAATAGAAATAACTAGGCATCAAAAAATTTTTTAAAGTGTAGAGAAACATTGTTTGAAAATCTTTTATTATTATAATTTCGAAAAGTGAGCAATTAAAGAGAAAAAATTAACATAAAGTAATATGTTTTACCCACAAATATGTCATAAAACATTTAAGCAATGAGTATTTATTTGAAATTTTACGTCACGACTTTTTTTAATGTTTTGAAAACATACATGCGGCAAGCAGATGTTGAGAGTCCAATAACACTAGCAGCTAAGCCCAAATTGTACGGAAGATGGATATCAAAGCACTGATTCGTTGATATCTCTCACGCATTTGTTTCATCTAATTGGGTTAGGAATTTTAGTACCGGTTTTTCTAGAACAATATGCAACCTTACTGGTTCTGCAGATACATTTAAGACAGAAGGTTCTGCAACATTTTTCAAAACTATTATTATCTCTCATTATATCTCGGATAATTCTAAGATTCATGAATATCGAGGACATGAGAGCTTTCTTTAATTTAAAGTTGTCGTTTTGTATTTTATTGGCCCCTGAGGAGAAAAAAAAATTAGGCAGTAATGACCGCCGAAACATGTCCCGTGAATCTTGTTTCACTTGTCCCCTAACTGAACTACACTAATTGAACCCTCGGGGTATTCGATACAAACTGTAAGCTAGTTAAAAACCGATTCAAAGTTGTTAACGTAACTTAAAATAACAACACGTCTGATTAAATGTTCAACCGAGGGAGATTTTTATTTATTATTATTTTTATTGATTTACATTGATTTCTGAAACTAACGGCAAAAATCTACATACATATATTTAATGCGTATAACTTTGTACATAGTTCAACTAAGTTCCCGCTAGCAACTGATACAGATCGAATTTGAGCAACAAATTTCCAATACGCAGAGTAGAACAAAAACACCAGTGAAAATTTTCGTAAATGCTTGCCCATATCCAATTTATATTAGGACATTTCCGCACATGGTCATGAATTTTCCATCTCGACAAAGTCTGCTACGATAACTCACTTATGCAAACAGACTCACATTGATAGGTAGATAAGATACTTATACAACTTTTGTATGCAGCATTACATTTTAATAAAATACATACATAGTGAGATCTGCACAGAATAAAATCTGGTTCATTTAAAATAATTTTTTTATAAGACACTACCGACAAATAAAATTCAAAGTTAAATTTTTACTTTATGCATAGCATGACTAGAACTGCATGAAGATTTGAAGACTTGCTGTACAAGTATAGTGCATTAGGAGTTTCCATACTCTCACACCAGGCGCCGCGCGGCAGGAAGTCCAATTACAGAGAGGAGAGTTGCTGTGGGCCAATAGATTATTAGAAAATGTGTGTAATATCTTTGCTTAGACTGCAAAATTTATTATTAACTCCAAGACAGTCCATATTCAATTGACTATTCTCGTATCAATTATGACATATGTATATCTGTTGTATCGTAACAAGCCACTAACATCATCCTGTATTACATATGAACTATATCATTTCTTTTATACTTTACAAATACTAATCTGTAATCGTAGACATATATATAAACATGTATTATAATATAATAAAGTCAACACGAATCTTAAAACAGAATTTCGTAAGTACTTCTAAAATCTACATGTCCTTACTGATCGCGTAGCTTAGCAAAACCAAAAAGCATTACTCGAATCTGGTTTCGAGAAATTTCGATGCCAAAATTCTGATTAAATCCCGTCGCGTCTGGTGTAATCCGAAAACAATTCGTACAATGAAAGCGCGGATTAAACACAGATGTTGAGGCATCTCCCTTAAAGTGTTTCACTTGACGAATTGCTCTAGTCGAGATTAAGACAACAGCCTCTTTATGTTAAAAGGCAAAACAAATTCCTGTGAATGCTAAAACGGGTACAGACGAATTCTTGTCACTGTGGAACGTTTCATTTTGATTTTCACAGTACACTACATTTTTTCCTTTATCTCGATTCGCATTTGTTGTAGTTATTCCTTTTCACTAACAAAAAACATAAGATTTTATTGAAATTTAGGAGCACTTAATACACTATCTTAAGACGAAATTAATTGTTTGTGTGATACTTTATGAGCTATTCTATTTTATTCTAGTTTGTCTTTTTTCACTTCATAAATAAATGTCATGTAGACTGAGTGACTAAATTCGAAAACCGTGTAAATATATGATATTATACTTTGCTGGGAAATGGAATTCAATTTTTTAAAACGTTCTTAAAGCGTCCCACTTATAGGATCGCTCAACTCGAGATTAAGACAACAACAGCCTCTTCACTTTAAAGGGGTTGCTCCATATTCACAGTAATTAACGGCTAAATTAAATTTACCCTTGATTTATTTGTGTATTCTGTTGTCTTTTATTTGATTTAGAATAATATTTTAATGTTACTTTGGAATACAGTAATGCTTTTGGTACTGTCTGCATTTTTGTTTCTTTTTTTTCATTTTATTTATGCTGAATACAGTTTTTAATAATCAGTCATTCTGAGCAGTACTGTTCGTTATTTATGTATATTTCTTGTGGATCTATTTTCTTTTGTGCTTTCGTTGAATCCAAGGATTAATTTAAGATTATACAATTCATTCCATTTTTAATAATATTGAATCTCACGATATTATTAAAAATTGAACGAATTTGTTTTTTACTAAAACTGTTTTAAATTTACATTGCCTATAGAACTTTTTGCGTTCTTTGTGTATTTCGCTTATTCATTTTAATTAATAATTTGACGTTACACTAATGCAGGATCGAAAACAATCTTATTTTAAAGTTTTTGATTAAATTCATCATCAAAAAATTCCTTTTCAGCTACTTTTTACATATTACTACATTTAGTAATTCAATTATCTCTAATTTCAGGTGTATCCACGAGGACTATACAAGCAAAAAGGAAGCTGTAAGTGGCTCACACTAAATTAATTTCTAAGTAAGCTTTCCATAAATTATGAGGTTGTGATAATTTAATAATATTATATCAATTATTGACTTTTTACGTAAAATTTTGTGCGTCATTCGAAACGTTTTTTCAGGTTATTCCCTATTTCAACGTAATCTTTAATAAATACTCCATCAAAGCCAAATGCCATGTATTTTTATAGATTATTATACTCCGACAACATTAAAAGTAGATTTTCCGAGATTTATAAGTGAAGCATTCTCGGAATTCGCTTCAGCTATTACTTTGCCGCTGAAAGGTATTAAATCAAAACAGTATAGTTCAGTTCTCACCTGAAACAAATGTGACTGTTGGCAATTTACATGCACTTAATGACGAACTACAGCTTGAGCACCATTACCGGCGCGAGGGAGTTGGGTCGAACTAATTACTTGTACTCTAAGGTAACCCTCAACGCTAATTGAGATTTTAGTGTTAATTTCTGTGATATTCTAATATTGTTGTTTCCGTTTTCGTTTGTGTAACGTTTGCAACAAACGAATATTTCCCGGTTATTATTCTAACGTTAAACTCAGTTCTTGTCTGATGGCACAGGGGCATGATTCTATCAAATGACAAGGGATAATACATTAATCTGCAATGATAGCTGTATGTGGAATAGCAAACTTGATACCCCTAAGGGAACATGTATAGAAGGCCACAATGGATATAAGTTCCCTTACGTCTATTGCCTTCACTGTTATAGTGAGTAACATTTAAAGGTAAAACAAAAATATTCTTAAAGTTAGTTTACCCCAGAACTAGGATTTGATTATAAGGTAGTTGTGTAAAATATTTTCAGTATTTTTTTATTTTTGGAAAAGATTGTCAATTATTATTTTCATTTCGTATTCTGGTAATAGTAATAAAAGTGATACACTCGTTACCTAAAACAAATGCGATATGCATGAATTTCATTCCGAACGTGACAATTTGAGTTAAAGTTGCACCACGCTAGCCAATAACACTAATTGAGATTTTAGTATTACGTTCGGGAATATTCGAGCTTCATAATTTCCCATTCAAAATTCCCAGGATTCATTTCACTAGGTGTTTTGTTCACAATTTAGTGCAGTTTCAAAATTTGAGGAACTCGTGAATTTGCGCTATGCTTTCAGCGTTTGATAATGTTGAATGAGAATTTGTGGTAGGGTAAATGTGACTGAAATTTTAGATTCATTATCGTAATAGCCGTCATTAATAGACTAGAGTAGTTTATTTGGAAATTTGACGGCGTTTTGTGCAGCATGATCGAGAGCTGAAGTGACGTGTATATTTCATATGTTTAGCTTGATAATGATAATAAAAGACAGATTTATTTTGGCACGTTCTGTATTCTATAACTTGACCTCCTGGGTTTTGTCCAATTCATTTAAAACTACGATATTCTACCATTTTTTAGAAAATTTTTCACTTTTTAATTACGATAGAACCTAATGCTCATCTTTTTTACTTGTGTATTACTTATCATCATTAAATCTTTTATGGTTTTTCAGTTATATATGGATCGCCTCCCAGAAATACTTGGCAGGTTTTACAAGACTTACAGTATGGAGAACTCTTAGTTTGTACAACTTACATATTTACTAAGTCTGAACGCCTTATAGTTCTTAATAAAGAATCTTCATTATATTTGCTTGACAGTTACAAGAAGTGACATACTATTTTCAAAACATACGTAATTTTATAAAAAAAGAGGTTAACGTCTTCGGCGGTTTTCCAGGATTGCCCGCGGGCAATAAGCACTTGAAACGTTAGCCTCTAGGCTTAACTACTCTACATATTAAGACACATACCGTGTTATTGAGCTATATCGTCATGACATGTATTTACATTTTCATAAACATCGAAGCTTTTTAGGATAAATGAATTAACTCATGCAATGCAATTTGATTTACATCGATTAAAAATAGTAAAATTGTGTACGATGCAGTACACTCGTAACAAAGTGTGGGAATAAAAACTTTGTTTACACATACATTTTTTGTTGTATCATAAATCAGATTTTTAGATCAGCAATAATTCTTCGTGGGAGAAATATTGCAGAGTATTTGTGTATGCTCCGCGTTTTTAAATATAATTTTTCACTGTATTGGATCATAACAATTTTGTAAAACGGAATAATATGTATGCACAAATATTTTAAATTTGTATTTAATTTATTTTTTGAATATAATATCGGTGTATATTATAACCGTAATTAAGAGTGAATATTAGTGACTAGCTTTTTAACATGAAATAGTATTTGCTATAAACTTACTAGTGTTACCTTTCTCAAAAGCTTTAGTAAATTCCATAACATTCTTCACCGAGTAATCCAAATCAGGTTTATGGTAGTAAGTTACCAATTCACTATTGCTATCGTATACAAAGAAACATTTATGAATGTATTTAATTTTGAACCAAAAATGCCCTACGCCGTTCATAATGTTCCTAAATTGTTTACATAAATGAATTCTATTAAACAATCTCATATATAGACTACAGCTATGACAAAAAAAAAAAATATAGGACCAAGTTTTGAGATCAAAACTGCTGTCTGTGTCAAAGAGGAGTGGGTGCCGGATGCAGGAAGATGCCGTGTGTCGGAGCACGATACGGAATTGCGGTTCAGTTTCACAACATCACTGCGCTGTCATTTTATATTCCATGCCGAAATATGTAACCTTCTTATCGAAATATAGCACTTTTAACTGAAACTAGAATTAGGAATAAGAATATTATCGTAGCTAAGGTATATTCTACAGCAGAATACTACCTTTGTTTTTGATTTGAATACAGAAGCGTCAACAGCAACAGTTTTCTATAGCAGCAAGGTAGTAATAGCCGTCTCCGCCGCAATCTCGCTGCAAACGGCGGGATGTCATGATGAAGGACCTCGTAAAATCTGAAACTAGTTGGGCCATCCCGAAACACATACGTTAGTTAAGGCGGTACATATACGAGTATAATCATGTGTATAAACACTCACGAAACAATTTATAGTAAATCAGCTAGTAATACTTGTAAACATCACGGCGTAACAATTACGTAGGTATACCTTGCGCTTTTAATTGTCTGCTCCCACTCCGAAGAGTTTGGGTTCAAATCCCTGCCACACACCTCAAACGCTATAAAGTTAGGTACATTTCGTTTCTAGAAAGTAGTTAAATAGAAATATAGTAACTTTTGTACCTATAGAGGTAAAAAAACAACGAGAAAACTTGTCTACCTTAGAGCTCTATAATATTCTTTGGAATGTGGTATCTGCTATTGGAGAAGATTTGTATTTAATTAAGGAACTAGAAAAAACTTAATGAAGGTAATAAATCAAGTAATGTTTTCTGTTGCTTCATGCTGGCGTGGTGGATTAATTTAACACAATAAATCTCAAATTAATCTTAATCAGCATATTAACAAATTACTTAACAAAACGGTGCCCTGTTTAATAGATGATAAAAAATATACCTGTTCAGTGTAAAATGTAATTACTTAATAGAAATACATCTTTGGCAAAATAGAAGAATAATAGTTTTGAATGCAGCTGATGTCTATAGGCTGATATTAGTATTTAATATACGAAAATTTTGTTATCACTCGGTTCTTCGTACTCCTTTATTATCAGAGCGATCCCGGGACAGCCCTTAGTAATGGCCGTTATTATCAATTTGTGAAGTAAAGCTGTTAAATTTCCATAATTTACAATTCTTTTTCTGTCTATCAAACTGTAAAAAGAAAAAAATACCTACCACTGTTTTCCTACCAAGGCACTCGTAAAATAAACTCATTTTAAACGGTAAACATTGTTTCAAAATAGAATCCAATTTCATAAAAATAAACATCATGAACTTCATAGCCAGTGGCGAATTTACCTTTCCTTTGCCTGTTTAAGGTTTCATAACAAAGAATTACCGGAGATCCCATACCTTTGTTTATGTCAACATCGGTCCCCCGTTATGATATATGACATTCAGATTGTATGAGGAAATTATTTATGCTGTTATGTTGGCCATTTTACGCAGTATAACTCAAACGGTCTTGTAAGGTAATGTAAAATAAATAATGTTGGATGTGGTCCGAACGCGAGCGAGCACTTTTATGTTTATATATTTAGTCTGGAAAAGAGGAAGATTAGTGATCTTTGGACATCTGCAACTTTCTAGGAATAGTTATTGGTAATGCTCTATATTTATGAAAGCAAGCTTTGGAGAGCAGACAGACGAAGTGGAGGAAACAAAGAGATGAACGAAACCGTCATTAGAGGGTTCTGGATTTCAAGAACAGATTAGGTAGATAATATTTTGTGCGCGAAAACTACCCAGTATAAGTAAATTAGAAGGGAGATTTCGTAGGTTAACTCTTTTCAACTTCTATTTCAATCTCCTGGCTTAGTGAATAGTGAACACGCTTTGGCGCCAAATTTTTATTTATTCATTATCTCGACAAGGCCTTTTATGAAACATTATAAAAAATTATGTTCTGCCCTGGAGTATCTGTTCACGGCATGTAATACTGCAAATAACATATTGTTTATATATATCTAATATAACAAAACGCTTATGAAGATCGCCTCCGGCTGATAACCTTATGGGCAATTAAGAAGTTAGGAAAACCATATTAACGTACAGAAATATTTATACTAAAATCTGATCAGACAACATATTATGTAAATTAAAAAAAAATGTAAACATGGAAAATCGTAGTCTTGAAGTAACAGAGTCAAAAATGGATGAACGGATGGATGAACTTTGCGTTTCATAAATTTGTGCAGATATATGAGAAAGAGAATAAGAGAGAATGACAAATCGTAGTCAGTTCTATGTAACGGCTATGAATACTGAGAAATTTAAATTTGTTTCTTTACATCATGTACTCTACTTTCAGGGTCATCCACATTACTGTACAGACATATGTATGTATGTACGTTTGATGAGACTCATAAAAGGCTGTCATCTCTGTGAGAAATTTCCGCTTCTATCTTCCGGTTTGAAGAAACGCGGGGCACTTTGTCGATGTCGCCGAGACAGAAAATATCAGCTGATGTTTTTAGAATATACTTAGATATGTACATCGCTGTAAAAATATTATGTATTCTTAAGGATGACGTGAAAATGGGTCGTCGATAGGTAATGGAGAAATGATACAGCTAAAACTAGTTTTATATGTATGAAACGACAATAGCGTAGCGATGTAAGAAAAAATCTCTCCACCTGGAGTGAATAAAGTTAACAAAAATCACGAAGTCATTTTAGTTATTTTAATTAGGTTATTTTGATTAATAATTATAATAATAAACAGCAAACACATAATCAAATTAAATAATATTACAGATATATGCAGAAAGTGTAATAAAACATCCGAGACAATTCAGCATATAACCGGTGCATGCTCATCGATAGTCCAAACAGATTACAAGCATAGACATGACCAAGTTGTTCAAATTATCCATCAGAAGCTTGCTATTCAGTATCGTCTTATAACTGATCCACCTACACCATATTATAAATATAAACCAAAAGCGGTACTGGAAAGTGATGCTTATAAAATGTATTATGATAGAGCAATTCTCACCGATAAAACTGTTCATTATAATAGGCCAGATATAACTTTAATAGATAAAAATAATAAAACTGCACTAATTATCGATGTTGCTGTACCAAACAGCCACAATCTGAAGAATAGTATATCTGAAAAAATCACAAAGTACATAGAGCTCAAAGACGAAATTACACGAATGTGGCGACTACAAAAAGTTAATATTGTCCCAATAGTCCTTTCAACTACTGGAGTTGTGCCTAAATCGTTACATACGTCCCTCAAATCTATAAATATTTCACATTCCACATATCTTACTCTTCAGAAGGCGGTAATTCTTAACACCTGCAGAATAGTTAGAAAGTTTTTACAAAGTGACTCTATCATAGAAATATAGTTAATTTTATTTATATATTTATATACATTTTGATTTCGGTTCTAATGCTATTTATATATTATAATTATCCACTTAATTTCAATATTCATTATATACATACATATGTTGCTCACTTGGTTTACGCCCGTGAGTAACATAAACAACCGATTTATTAATTTAAATCGAGACTCGAAAATGTCGATAACAACAATATAATAATAATAATATAGCCTTTATTCGCTGACCATGTTACAGTATCACTTATACATTATAATTATAGTAAAGTATATGTAAGTATTTATATATATCTATATATTTGTTGTTTTTTTTTCAGCATCCAGTTCATTGGTCAGGATGTCCCTTGACATAGGCCTCCCTGACATAGGCATGAAAAGAACATATGAACTCGCACTTTACAAACACACACCGACACACACACATATATAAATGTACAACAATGATAAATATCTTGGGAGATCTCCAAACGTAGCCATCAGATCACAAATTAATCATAAAGTATGTGTTATAAATTAAAGAATTATATTAGTTATAAATAAATGAATTATATGAGTTACAAATTAATGTTATAATTTGATGAAGTTCCTAATATTTTCCTTACTTAGAGGTATGTGTGTCATCGACATGTCAGTTGCAACATTGCAATAATTTACTGCATATGCATCTAGTTTGCAAATAAAATACTTATGTATGCATTTTATTACACTGAGCTAATACTTTTCTCGCTTCTCCGTCCGTCTTATAATTCTATTTTATACAAGAAATATTGGTAATTATATAACATTATAATAATTATCATTAACCCTTTGCACTGTTGGTAATCATTCCCTACTCAGAATTAGAAGGGTTAATTCCTTCGACACTGTAAACCAAGTACCTACATGGAAATATTATTAATAATTTGTATAACGTTATAATAATTATCGTAACCCTTTTATCGTTGCACTGTTGGAAATCGTTCTCCACTCAGAACGAAAAGGGGGAAAGGTCGTGGTGGTTGGCAGTGGTTGGCTGTGGAGACCTGAAGATCGAGATCAATGGCGTGCTATTGGGAGGCTTACGTCCAGCACTAGGATATGACGGGCTATTCTAGACGATGTAAGTCATAATCTATCAGGCTAGTCACGTGCGAGTTGGCAGACTTCACACGCCACAGAGAAGATTATGAAAGATTACAAGGTGTCCGCGTTGTTATTCCATCATTATTATGAGAAGTGACATTACGTCTTGATAATAGACAAAATACGACAGAAAAATACCTGGAAAGACCTAAAACACAAATGAGTATTATGCAATATCCTAATAACTTGGGTAAATAGAGTAATAATCGTGTGGAAATGTCCCAAGATATTATAAATCATTTAGAACCAAATTTTATTGTTTTAAGTTGAATTTCTTTTAAGTTTAATTGT
>DWFV01001504.1:0-11116 GCA_018246775.1 Parelbella machaon machaon | reverse complement strand
CCCGGCACAATTCCAGACTCTACTAGAAATTCTAAATTAGGAAAATCCAATAGTACCCGACCCGGGATTTGAACCCCGGACCTCCCGATCTGCAGTCGCGCTTGCAACTACTCGACCAACGAGGCAGTCAAATAAAAAATAACAATACGAAAATAAAATAATTGCATCCAGGTCGATAATAACTCGAGCAAATAAAAAGCTCATTGGTCCGACCTCAAGCATAATGAACTCAAACGTGACTGACTATGGAAAATAACATGCCAGTCTCCCCATGGTGTAGAGGTCGCGCGCCACGTGAGGTCCGCATTTGAATTTCATCGATATGTCACATTCAACGCCCCAAATACAGCAGATCTACATACGAGTAAACATTGTAAAGACGCTTAGGTGACTTTTGTATCTATTATGGATAAGTATTTTCTTAAAGCGCAATAGGAAAGTCGCTTTGGATTTTAATTTTACTTTGTACCTGCTAAATAAAACCTCTCACAATCCCACAATCTTTATTTGAACTATTATTGCAAAAGTGTTCGAAGTAGAGTTGGGATCGAATGGATACAATAGTAAAAAAGTAATTATGCTCATCGGACTTAATGTATCATGATTAAAGATATTTATTTGTTGGCAACAAGAAGATGCAAAGTTCCATAGTACTTTCACAATGTTTTCAATTTGCATACATTGGCCAATGGTTTTTATCAATCAAATCCTTATTAGTATGCTCCATTTTTTTTTATACCTGTATCTTGCTATGATAGGTAATTAATAAAATTGAAATAAAACCGATGCTATTAATATTAAATGGTTATATTATTTGAGCATTTATAGATTTACATAATATATAGTAAAGTTGATTCGTAATATTTTTGATTGCATTAATTATGATAATGATAATTCTGAAATTAGCCTTAATACACCTCATAATATTTATTCTATATTTATTCGGATATTTATCGAGTGTTTAGAATATTATAATTGTTATAAAAATAATACACTATGCAGAAGTCCTGCAATGTGCCTGATTTCAATCAGTGTATTCTAACGCCATCTAGGAACAGTCCATGGAATTAATAGTTTAAATAACAATTTACAAAGTACAATCAGACAATTATTAAAAAGTGAGAATTATGTTGATTTTAATCCCTTTAGCGAATTGTTAATATTAAATTATATTGTTATACTTACTAATGCAGGCCATTTCACTTCCTCATTTTCAAAGCTTCTAGGCGCCCAAACTAAAGTTCTTTCAACCAAAAACACTCGAAACGTTCTACGCGAATAAACTGCCACCCACTCACGACGTTGCCAATCCACACCATCATATTCCACTAAAACCTGAAACAAAACAGAAATATTTGAATGTTAGTACATTTCATAAAATCGCGCTAATTTTTACATTGTAGCGCCATCTGTTGGTATTCCGTAGAACTAATATAAATATAAACTCTACCATACTGTTGGGCTATTATATTGAACTCCCAGCTACTCCTTCAACTTGCTCCCCTCGCCGCTAGATAGCGCTACTGATACTCGGTGCAGTCATCGTACCGCAAGACCCCGCCCATATCAATTCCAACGAGTTCTATTCTTGAAATATGCAAGTGCAAAAGAGACGCATCGATGCAAGAGTAGGATGGCAATAATAACAAATCCACTTTTTACGTACGAAAATGTTGGCGGGCGGCAATTCAAAGTGTATCATTGTGAAATATAAGTAAGCGCACGGTATGTGGAGATCAGAGGAGTACTTTTGTTGTTGCTTTTATGCATGGAAACCTGCCAATTCTAGTAACACTGACATACATAATATATATTCAATCGGAAACTCGCTATGAGACCACCTATAACTTTTATACTTACATTTAGTCACGCTATGGTAATAAGTGTCGCTTTTTATTATTTTCACACCTTATTAGCAGACTTGATGGATTAAGTACCCAAGAATGAAAAGTAATACCGTGTTCGGACATAAAAGAAAACTAAACTGTGTGTGAAAATAGTAATTAAAACACACTAGAAGTTAAAGCTTTTAAATGTATATTTAAAAACAATACCAATATAACCAAAAACAATTTAATGGGATACCTTATACAGTTATATTAGAGACACTGTTACGAGTTACTCATAATTATTTGATGGTTAAACAAACGTATAACAGATCAATTTAAACAATGTAAGGCTGCAATGGCGGCACAATGGTAAATAGCACAATGAGACAGGTAACGATTAATGAACGATGAGTGTCTCCATTGGCCTCAAGACGTCAGGAACGTAGAAGTAACGATGTATTCAATGTCACATACAGCAGTACAACTACGATTTCATTACGTCATCTAGAACAATAGACACACTTCTATTAGATTATTTCTTATATCTATGGTAAGATCATTTTAATATGACGGTACTTATATACAATTCTATCATTCCGTTAATGCATATTTGTTTCCAAAATGACCAAACCACCAAATAATCCCACTGTGTAACATTAAATATTTGTATTCAATAAGTTTTTAATAATAATAATTATGCCGTGTGCGCAAACGTTTTCGAAATAATTTCCATTACCGTAACATGTACTTGGTCTTTACTTTGATTAATTAAATATTCCGTTGACTTGTGACGAGTCGTGACATGCGATTAAAATATATTTACAATAGCTGTTTCATTTTATTAAAAGAATTCTTTGTTTTTCTGTTTGTGATGTTTATTATTGGCTTATAATGAGTATTTCTGTATAGTACCGTATTAATATGTAATTCGGTACTATTTATTTGCGGTACTTTTTCCAAGCAACTTTTTTGTAGTAATTTAAATAGATAAAAACATTTTTCTGCCAACCCGCACTTGGCCAGTGTGATACACATACATACTATGGATTTCTAATGCTTCTCAATCGGAGCGGGGACCCGTGCCCAACGATGCATTATTGCCGTAATAAAGAAAACAAAACTACTCAAAGGTGTCAGTGTTATAGGATTATGATATTAACGCAATATCTATTATAATCTGATGAGTCATTAAGTATTCGTTTTAAGAAATTGGGTTAAAGGCAAGCTAAGTTCAGTATGCGTCGTCGACATACAAAAAATAATTATTTTTATTAGGTCATCACGACAGGCCCCCTGAGGGGTAGATAGAGACTTTCTTCTTCTAACGTGCTTTTTCTACAATCTTCATGCTTTGTATAAAAATTGTATTTGAAATCAGAACATTTAAAACTAGAAACATAGTATATTAACGCGTGAAGATTTTTTTCCACCTGCGTTGAAACAGTATACGATAACAGTAAGAAAAATATCGCTAAAACAAAAAGAAACATACAAAACATTTAAACGAAAAAAAAAGGTAATGGATTTAAAATACCTTCTGTTTGATTGTTATAAAAAGTATTAGATTTGATTTTTTTGACATGTTGACACAGATTATAAATAATCCAACTTTTTTCTGTTTATCTGTTCTGAGCAAATACACGCGGGAATTCGCATGGAATGTTTGTAATTCAGAGCGGTTTTAATTAGGTTTTCTTGTTAAATTATTTTCTCATTAAGTCGAAGGTCGTTATCGTGGCAACGGTTCAGTAATTCCATTACCATTAATGCATACTAAACGTGTACGGACATTATTCTTTGCAATTCTTTTAGCCCGTTTCGAGCAATCGAAAGCTCAAAGCCTAAAAGAACACGCAACCCAGCTTGTCCCAGTTTCGCTGACGGCGTACATTCCTTTTGTCGGAGACCTCATTGCAGTATGCAGGCTATTTTGTGATGCGAGCACCAACGTCTGTTGGAAATGCAGTTTTTTTTATGTTTCGAAATTCCATTTACACTTCTAACGTTCGTGTTTACGAAAATGTTTGTATGGTAACAGTGTGATTTATTTTTATCTGTGCAATTTAACAGGAAGTTTTTCATACGATACCGAAAGTATCTTCAAATCATTGTGGTGGCTTCCGCGGTGGAGCATAGTGAAAGAGTCTAATCTTATACCATATAATTTAAAACTATTCATACCCTCTGCTAAGGTAGAAAAAGAGAAGGTGGTAAGAGAACCACAGAAAAAGTAATTCTGCTAGGCATACAATTTTTGTCCTGGTTGGGAATCGCACCTACATTATAAACCCCGGTCGCCGGAGTCAAGGTTACGAACCTTGGTAGGATCAATCAGGTAGTCAAGGATACTGGATATCTGACCTACATTATTGCACCTTTGTGAGGTGCAAGAAGTGACAAGAATATCAGGCAGAAATTCGACTATCATGTAAGATAGCGTTTACGCCTAAGAAAAGGGCAAATGTATAAATGAATGAAGAAATTCAATCCAAGAGAATAAGTATTGAAGAAGAAGATGTGTGGAATTGATCAACATCCAACCAACGTCTTGCTAACAATATGTGACTTATTAAAATAAATACTACACAGGGATTTTGGTAAGTCATTGTGGCTGATGTAAATATCATCATGCTGGAAAAAAGGGACTGATACCAATTTCAATGGGGACAAAGGATTGGACGGGACGTGGGGGGGGGGGGGATCAAAGATTCCAAATGAAGGTTTACATTGGATAAACATTACATGTCTACATAGGCAATTTACTCACTGCCCAAAGTTAAAACTATTCGGCAAATGGATGAGGGGGCGATACAAGGTCATTTACTATAAACTGAATCACTCAGCCCCATTGGACGACAACTGTGTAAAATAGCTTACATTAATGAATTCCACAAGTTCTCACTGAATTACAGAATATTCTTCCGAAGGATGCTTTTGTCACTATTCTGTTTCTCTCCAAACACCAAGACCAACATATTGTTATATTATAACGCTAGGTGTTTTATAAGGTAGGTAGAAAACACCAAGTGCGAAATATTTCAATCCTTAAAGATCCGATGCGTTGATTCAATTCCGTCTAACTTCTTTACACGGCAACATTACCTTACCACCTTTTTATATGATTTTTCACACAACATAATTCTACACAAGCTTTCAGTGACGTCACAAATATAGATGCGAAATATAATAAATGAAAAATAAATAAATAATTGATATCCACAATTTAGGAGAAGTCACTGTACAAAATCGGCCTATATTGAGTACTCAGTGAAAAACTAAGATATATAATATACAATTTTAAACACCTATGTAATGAGTCGATCCTTGTATCTGTTTAGGGTTATCAAAACGTTGTTAATATCAGGTGTAGCGTGTAGTAATACCTCGGTAGAGTTGCAAGCCCTGGCCACGGCGACCTTGTCACCGTATCTGTTCAGCGGAGGTGTAATGATACCTACATACACACATATTTAAATACATACGTGGGTATACATTCAAGCCGCAAGCACACACGCATGCATCCAAGGTGTTTACAAAAAACATATTTCTGTGCAACGATTGTAATCATCTTAATTGAATCATGTTGCTATAATGGAATATTTTCGTCTACTATTTCATTTAGAAACGCCTCTGGTCTGTAAGGACAAAAATATCTCTAAGGCTTGTGATGTCGTTTATCCATTGGGGGGATTTGGGATTTCATGTCGCGCTCATTGACGGAGGCCTATGTCCCGCAGTGAATAGCAGTAGGCCGATGAGAATGGTGATGTGTGATGTCTGCCAACCCGCACTTGGCCAGCGTGGCAGACTATGGCCTTAACATTCTTATTATGAGAGGAGGCTCGTGTTCCAATAAGGGAATGATAAAGGGTCGTATCTGATCTGTAAGGATATTTTTGTTCTCTATATTATCTGCCTACCGCGTAAAGGGCCTGGTGTGATAATAATTTCATTAATTGGAAGTAACAACCGAGAGTATAAATTAAAGTCAGATTATTGTACGTTGCAAAGTACATAAATTTTAAACACGACGTATCGATTTTGATGAAACTCCGATATTCGTATTGGTTCTCTGGAATTTGGCTTCATTATTAGCGACACAAATAACTATTACAGAAAGTAAAAATAGTATTTGCTAAGAGACTATGTCAGGCAATTTATTATGATATTCTCCGTGTTTTTGACCTTGAGCTACTACAAAGTTAATTGTCACTTCAATGAAAAAATAAAATGGTGCTGTATAATATAAACAAACTAATTAGTATCTAATACATATTTTTTTTATTACAAGTTTAATACACTAATGTAATTATCAACGGTTTTGGTTACTTAATGTATGTAATAGCGGTAATAAATAAGAGTTAAAAGCGACAGCCTTAGGAACCTAAATAACAAGATTTAATCTAAATCTCCGCATTTAGATTTCTAGATTTTAGTTCCCACTTGCGGCGTCTAGAGTTACAATTTCTGGCACACATCTCTAACAATATGTAGTTCTCAGCTTTTTAATATTATTTGTTACAACGGTGAAAATATGATGTTAGACTTTACATCTTACAGTTCCTTCACTATGTGCTAAGTTCACTAAATCGTAATTGAGCAGCGTGGTACACTATGGCCTTGCCTTTCTCAGACAAATATCCATTTTCATGACCCATTGATAGCATTGATAATGATGACTAACATTTGATAGCACGTAAACAAAGGAAAATTATAATAACATCCTAGAACATCTCCACACACGGTCATCTGATCCCAAGGTAAGCATCAAGAGAACTAGTATTAAGGTAACCGGACGGTTGATAAACTACATACAAACATGTACTTATATAGATATTTTTACACCCAGCCACAGAATGAATACTTATGCTCATCACGCAAATATTTATTCCGAGTGGGAATCGTACTCACGACTCCCGAGCTAACATTCGGGTACACTAACCACTGCACCAACGGACCAGTCAATCCAAACGCAAAACGAAACGTTTTCCCTATAAAAATAAAATTGACCTTGCGAAATAACACCTCGTTAGACCGTGAACCGAATACATAATAACATCCAGTTAATACTTCGTTTATCACAAGTTAATTCTTCCAAGAATACGGCGTAATGTTGCTAATGTTTGGGAACCATGCCACTAACGGATATTTTAAATGAAGATTTTTTATACTGATTACTATTATGATGTTCTGGCGACCTGAATAAGACAGCGGGAAGCTGCTCAATTCGGAAGGCCTAGGACCGGAAGGAGTGGCGCCAATTAGGATAGGCCTATGTCCAGCAGTGGACATCTAGAGACTGACGATTATTATTATTATAACTTTCAAGATGTCTGATATTAATAAGCCAATAGAAAGAAGCTCTTTCAATGTTTTCACACATCAACGACAAAAAGGAACAGCCTTGCCAATGACTGATCTGATGTAAATGATGATAATGTGCATTCCTCGCAACACTCGACCGCGGAGAGCGAGTTGGTCTGGCTCCAAAATAACGCCAGTTTCGTGCGAGCTACCGAAGCGGGCGTGTAAACTATCACACGATATAATTTGTATCTATGTATATATTATATTCAATTTTTCTTTTACATCATTAGAAATTTAGTGGCATAAAAGGCGGACTTGCTCATTGTATTCTCTGCCAGTCAAACTTTGGGCTAAGTAGAGAAACTTTAAAGGCGGCTTGAGAGTAAAAGAGACGAAGAAAACATATTTATTAAATTAAAAAAGAAAATATTTTATGTATAACACAATATTTCGACTGCCTCGTTGGTCGAGCGGTTGCAAGCGCGACTGCCGATCGGGAGGTCTTGGGTTCAAATCCCGAGTCGGGTACTATTGGATTATTCTAATTTATAATTTGCCCTACACCCCTCTGCCTACCCCTTCAGGGATTACAATTGTGATGTTACGTTTACATTATTTCGTAACGTAATGTAACATCACGCCTATACTTCCCGAAAGGGTAGTCAGAGGAGTGTAGAACACTTCACCAGTTACGTTTACGTTTTACAATGGAATATGTAGTGAGCCTAATGCCATACACAGTTTTTGACTACCAAATGACAATTACAAAAATGACGTAAAGTTAACTCTCAAATATAGAGAAGCACGTGAATGGGGCAACTACATATATGAATAATTTCGTATCCCTGCAACGTGTTGGAGGATGCAAACGATTTGAATACTGCATGGTTTTTCTACTGGCAGATATTTATTTATTCAGTCCGGTACAGTTGACGGCGGCGCGCGGGAAACTCGTACTATTATTAGAAACAGTAGGTACTCATTCAAGGTTGTGAAACTGGGGCAAACGCTAAAGATTATAACCGTTGCTTTGCCAGACAGCATAACTCAACTTACGCCCGCAATACTTTCTCGTAACCGCGCGTAATTGTAACGCCAATGTATTGTGCCTACACCTTCATGCTTGCCAGAGATTTACTCGAAGCTAACATGTGATCACGTCCAATTAGCGTTATGATGCCCTTCGGTAAGATAAACACTTTGATTGAAATTAGTAATCGGCTCGAAATTCTACCATAGTTGATTGCCTATATAAATTTATATTTTAATATAAATTTTACTGCGGCAATCTCCCAAGTCGTCTATATTAGTGCACGCGAAATGCTTATTAACGGGTGCAAAAGTGACTCTTCACACAGGACCATCGCGAGAACAACCATAATAAAGAGTTGTTTTACATGCAATACATGTTATTGTCACGTCTATCCTCCTACCAGTGATTGTATTTGTAATGGTACAAAACATAGATACCTAGAGTAAAAGATGCAGGAAAAGGTAAAAACTAGAAACAATATCATATAGAAACTCAAGCTATAGAAACGACGTCTGGGAAAGAATTAATTTCAAAATTTAATTTTCTTAAATATCTGTTATATAAAAAAAACAATTATAGCCATTTTACCGTGAAATACATAATATACATGTATATAATTATATAATACATGTTTGTATGATACATGAGAGCCTGAAGCGTCAACCGACAACGTATGTATTACGTGATCGGCCAACTCGTGCAAAGACATTATCTAGATCGCAGTAATGTTACACATAAATGACCGGTGAAAATTACTATTTAAATTGATAACTTCAACGATAGTGAAAATGAAGTGTTTATCGGAAAGATACTGATCAAAATATATACATAGTTATATCTGTTACTCGTATTATATTTGGCTCTGATCATCGCTCGGTGTTAGACGTTTTCGTCACTTGGTCATAAAAATATTTATCATTGAAAATCTCCACTCGCAGATGAGAAATGTTCCATCCACGTCAACTGGACACATGACAGTCACGAGCCCGTTGTGCTCGCTCGCTGCCAGCCGCTAACAAGGCGTTTGCAAGACGATGCATTGCACTGACGTCCAACATATATTTACAGACAACTACAATAGAATCAAAACTAACTAGTAATAGAAAAAGATTAAAAATAAAAATAATGTCGGGGCTATAACCATATTTGGCAGTTGGTACTCTCTACTTACCACAAAAGAGACCTGGTGTGATTATATAATACAGTGTCAATTCAAGCAACGTTGGCTTATACGGTTCCGGCAAATAGGTTTACATTTGCGGACTTCTAAATTAAAAAAAAAACTAAACATTGCAAAGAGGTAATGCGAATGAATTTCAAACTGGTTGTCAGTACCGCAAAAAAAAAAAACAATGAAACCAAGCTACGAAACCAGTTTCGTAAGAGTGATTGTAATTTATTTGCGTTTTTAATCTACCTTTATCGATACAAACTCCATTGTACTGTGTCGATACTACGAAGTATTTAGGCGACGAATCGATCTCAATTAAATAGAGAAAGTGGAAAGTAGAATCTCCGGAGACGATGAGGTAGCTAATACATAATCAACTATTCGGAATTGTTAAATGTTACGTAAGACTTCGCTTGAATGGCAATCGTATAATATACCTTCTTGATTCGGACGCAAAAAAAAGTATATATATAAAGCCGTTTCATCAGTACATCACTATAATAAAAGTTACAAGTTGTACTGCAAATGTCTGCGCTGCGGGATTGTTTGGATATAGCGTTAATAACATTCTAATTAACATGATAAAATTGTTAAATATTATATCTTTACTAAAATTTCTGTTTGAGTTTTATTTTATTCATTTAATATAATACAATAATATATACATATAATGACTATTGAAACATAAACATCATAAACAGGAGAACGATATTAGTTCAAGCTTGACAAAAGCATCTCATGAGTTACGCCACTTAGCCCAATCTTTCACTCCTCATTCAATTAAAAAATGGTGAATAATTTAGTTAATAATGATCGCAAAAACAGCAACATGTTACAAAAATACAACTATCCATTACGATTAAAACATACAACATTATTTATACCGAAACATTTTATTACTAACGTCATTCTAAAAAATTCACACCAACAACACCCCAATGACACTTGACGCTTCACATCTGCTTCTGAATTTTTTCGAAAACGAATAAAACCAAGAGTAGGTATCTTGCCAAACGGGAAGAACATTTTTAATTTTATGCATTGATGTTATTTTTATTCTATTTTACAAATGTATCTGTGTTCATTTAAAAAAATATATATTCAGAACTTAATAGTTATATTAAACAATATTTACATTATTTTTGTATAATGTCTATAATTCTTTTATAGTATAGTACGTTTCCCGCCAAAACATTGACATGTTTTCATCGTGATGGAGTCGCTCGGCACAGCAGCGAGCGCATTTCCCGCCGGGTTCAGTGGGTCAACGAACGCGGCGGCAGCGCGGACCTGTCGCGCGATCAGTTGCTAAACATCGTCGCCTGTCGCTCTCGTCGCACCGACCAACCTTGTCGAATCGCGACCACTGAGATGCGTGCGGATAACAAATAAAAGAAAGCTGCGTGTTTTCCATTATTCACGACAAAAAGGAGCAAATATTCCTAAATAACCGTGACGGTATCACGGTGTTTTAACATCGATTTTAGATAATACTAAATACGGTAATTCCCATTCCCGAGTCAAACAATTATACAAATTACACTAAAAATGACACCGCCTTTCCTCATAATCTAATCTCAAGCGGAGACCGCCTGCTGCAAGACTTAACCTGCATACTAAATAAATGCACACATCGAAATCTTTTAGGGATTTGCGCGTGACTGGGATTGTTGGGTGATAAATAATGTATACGGCGAGCACGGGGAACCAATTTTAAGTCTCGATTCCGTCTATGGAGCTAAAATGTCTCATGCACGAGGGCGGGCAATGCTCGCT